>JAUTXW010004322.1:172500-227500 GCA_030620095.1 Kuschelorhynchus macadamiae | reverse complement strand
GGGGTTGTAAAATAGTGGCTTCAAGAAATTCTTGTAGGGCATCACCAGACGAAATGTAAAGTTGATAGGATTAGACTTTAATATTTTGAGCGAGATAACAGCTGATGAGTTAAAGGCCAGAATAAAATCAACAAATATCAGATTAAAAAAGTATAGCGGTACTTTTATACAAGTAATAATTCAAACTTGTAGAATAGTGTGAATTATTACTATTCGGCTACTTAAATGGAACTACACAATTCCGTAGTATCTACGCAATAGTCAAAGTCACAGTTACATGTTATTCACGAAGTAGTTACCATAAAATTGTTCACCATTTTGGTAATGACTACGTATCTCAGCTTAAACAGAACAAAACGACACCAAATTCCGGTTACTACAATGAAAATACCTGTGATAACAATGACGTATTCACGACTAAAAGTGCTACTTGGGTATATATATATATATATATATATATATATATATATATATATATATATATATATATATATATATATATATATATATGTTTCGATTGCAAATCTTCTGCTGAACAAAAAAAGCATGTCTGCATTGCCGGCCTAAAGTTAAAGATAACCGAGTTATTCATATATTTCGCTTTTAGTTAAAGAAGGCTATGTGTTTTTAAAATAATTTTTTTTATTTGACATTTTTTAGTATTTTATTTAAGTTAAAAATAAGAACAATTTAAATTTATAACAATTGGGTAAATATATCTCCATTTTCTTCAATACATTTTTCAGCATTTTTTAAAACAGCTTTTGTTTCCTTCAAAACTATTCTGCCATCGACAAATGTTACAATGCGCCTAATATTATAATATAATATAAAATTTCTTTTCTTATATACCTCTTCTTTGACATAACCCTAAAAGTAAAAGTCTAATGGAGTTATGTCAGGAGATCTTGGTGGCCAATGAATCGAACCATTTGTTGCTATCCATCTATTTTGAAAAAGGCTGTCAAGTAATATTGTGATTTCACGAACATATGGAGGGGAGCCATATCTTGTTAAAAATATAATTCATTGCGTATTTCTAGGTTATCTTAGGTTAAGTTAGGGTACTGGAACAGTATGGACAAACGTTTTTATAAAAATAACATGGCCAGTTTACCTATTTCTATAAACTGGAATGTTAAGATTTGAGTATTAGAATCGCTAACACTGCTTATATAGGTATGGGTATAAAATCGCCAACCTAGGCCTGGTCATTTAAGTTTAAATGTTATAAATAAATCTGACATATATTGAGACTAAATAGAATACTAAGTTATTGTCAACTAAAAATAATGGGTAAATAAATCTAACATAGTTTAACTAATGAAAATGGTAAATTTTGATTTAGTAGTTTCTCCGATAAAAAATTATGTAGCTCGGAGGAAAAATCGATACTTGATACATAATTGCAAAGGGAATTTTGCACAGAATACGACTATGAAAAAAATATACAGGGTCCCCTTTAATATATTGAGTTTAGATCACTTCTGGTTAAAACTAGCCTAAACTATTGTAATATACCAATAGACAGCGTTTCAAATAAGTCGCCTAATGAACTCATGTTTGTCAAAAATATAAATGCATTTTCACCTTTTATTGAAAACTAAAAAAAAATAAAATTAATTATTTTAGATGAAGCTAATAGCTCTAGAAGCTACAAGCTGTTATTTAATACCGAAAATGTGATTGAATGAAACCGTCGTAACTTATTCAGATCGAAAGAAAGGTTTAATGTGGACAAGAACTTCAAATTTGGTACTTCTGAATGTATTAAGGAGAATCCCCAAAACGGCATTCATTCGAATGATGATAATTCTACAAATACTTTCAATACGTTAACTAACAAGTATTCTAGTATTCATTAGACTAGTCCAAACAGCCTTTGGTTTCTAAATCAGGACGTCTAATAAAACGCCCTGAATATATTTCTGAATTGGTTTAGAAAAAAAAGAGTGGCCAGTATATTAAATAATCATATTTGAATCATATTTGTTGTACCTTCATTTAGTAGGTAATATATAACTTAAACATTGTTATACTAGGATAATCGACTGGGCTTTGTGACGCTTTATTGACACCAACGCAGTGCGAGAAAGATGGGGCCAATAAAGGCAGAAAAATATCTCTCTCGAAACTAGTAGGATTTCTGCCTTTATTAGTTTCATCTGTCCCACAGCGCACCGTTGGTGTCAAAGTAAAACACTGCATTAATGTGATGGGGCCAGTCTATATAACCTGTTATGTAAACGAACTGCGTACCTATACTTGGGGAATTAGACATTGTCATTGTGGCTATTTAAAGTTGAGAATTATAAAGTTATTCATATCTTAAATCATGTTGTTTGTTTAACATGACAACTTTGGTTCGTTTTGTACACAGTTATTTAGTAATATATATAAATATATATACACAAACTGCTGTTTTTTTAACCGATCCATATTGGAATTTAACCGAAACTTCCCTGAAAATTAATTCGTTTTTTATCAATGAATGTTGACGGTAACACAATTTGTTTATATTCTTAATAATCATGTGCGAAACTAAACAGGGTTATATTTCACTCCTTGGTAAAACGAGGAAGATGACGTTTAATAACACTATCATCAGCAACACTATGATGTTAATTCTGTATATCTTCACTACTAGAAAGTTAGTTATTTATTTTCTATTGTACTAGGAATTGATGTTTGATTTTTAAATATATGCCAACACCTGTAAGTTACAAAAAAGCGTGAATTAAAAGTAATCCTGGTTAGCCAATGAGAGTTTGGTTTATTTTCTGATATGTTTGCTGTTTAAGGGGGAACTGCACCAGTAATATGGATCATTTGCAAGCCTTCCGCCGCTGCAATAATTCAAACTATAAGAGATATGTATTAGTTTCAATGTCATTTTAATAGGGAAATATATCTAGTTGGGCGCTAAATGCGAATTTTTGTGAAAAAATCAAACCTAGAGATATAAAATAAAAGTAGATTTGTCCATTTTCGACCATTTTTTGACCACTCTTTGACGCACATGCCTTCGCATATAATTTTTTTTCCACAAAATGGTTCTTTACCGCCTTACATTGATCCTTTGTCTACGTAACTGCAAAATTTGAAATGGTAAATCGTACTCATGTCTTTGTATTTCTGCAGCGCGTGAACCCTTTTGAACCCATTTTTAACTGAAATGTAATTTAAATTACCTACACATAACATATTTTTTTGAGGTAGGACGTGCAGGAAGTTTTTTTTATGCGTAGGTACCTTTTCATCTTAATTTCAACTCGCTGGTTTTTCACTTTTTGCGTGCAGTTCTCCCTTAAGCGCATATATTAACCTTAATATTTAATTATAGTTAAAATTGAATATTGAGTAAAACTAAACAATTTTGCAGATGCAATATATTTTGCTGACATTAATTTAATAAACCTAATATTGAGGTTTACTTTGCTCTATTTGCTTTAACTGTGTATACTTATGTATATCATGTTTTATAGTTTACAATTAAATTTAAAACGCACTGCAAAAATACAATAATTGGAAAGTAGCAGATGCTTGTTTAAACAATTTACTTCATTTTTATGTTAAAGTAAACACCTGATAAAGTTGGTAACAAAAGAGGCTCGTGTGATGAAGTTTAGGATTATTATTCGTTAATTAAAATAAATTAGTTTTTCCTCTTCGGGAGAACAATTACAAAAAATTATTATAACGATAATTACTTGATGATAGTTAAGTAATACAGTTTTACATTACATCGTTCTTATTTTAACAGATTGATGCATAATTTCTTTATTATCTAAATCAAAAAAAAACGTGATCTTTATTTCGTTTTTAATAATTAGCTTATAGACTGGATATAGTGATTTGACAATGGTTCATCAATTGGCTTCCGCTGGTACAAGGACTCTACGGAGGATGATCTTAAGGAAGCAATTACTAAAGCAATATATTCGCCGAAGAACCTTACTCAACAAAATTAAAAATCGACATGAGGGAAAAATACTTTCCGAGTTTATTGAGAGCAGCCTGTGCAGAATTTGGAAGTCCCTTAACTGTGTTAGACATTAGAATAATGGTTGAAAGTCATTTGGATAAAGAAAGAATACGGCTGAAAAAAAATTAAAATAATTTACCTGCTATATAATGGCGTTAGAGTTATCGGAATTCTCTTTCTCTTAAAGACGGTGTCAGAACATTAATAGAGTGAGGGCTGTGAAAACTGAAGAATTTAATAATTATTTATTATTAAGGAGAGGATAATGAATAAAAAATGGCTATATCAATAATGTTTGCGGGACAGCATTAAGTAAAGTTTTTCCCGGCTACACGGTCTACGAGGCCGAACGAATATAGGATCTGTGGTATATCGGCGGACCACCAGGCACGAGATATACAGAACTAAGTCCGGTTGGTTCCATACTGTTTGTTTCCAAGATTGGTTTTTAAATATAGTACTTCCGTAGGCAAGGAATTTTGAAGATCCCCTAATTTATCTTCCCATGTAAAGGTTGAGGTGTTAAGAAAATGTATTCCTGCAAACTCCACCTATCTCACCCAACCCCTAGATTCGAGTTTTTTTAGACCGCTAAAAGAAGCTTGGAGAGCTATTCTAACGGATTATAAGGTAAAAAATCTCAGAGATTCCACTTTGAATAAAACCATTTTTCTAAGAAACTTTGATGCAAAAAAAAATGAATGAAGAAATTATTAAAAATGAATTAAAAAAAAAACGGGAATTTTTCCGCTAGATAGAAATTTCGTTCTGAAATTACTTCCAACAAATATTATTGAAGAAGTGCGGAGAGAATGGGAGATTCAGGTTCTTAACTATGTTAAAGAACTCAGGAACCCTTCTGAATCCAAAGAAAAAACGAGGAAGAAAATGGTCCGGTTCGACCCCGGAAAATCTATCTGCCTCCTGTATGTTATTCACGATGTCGAGAATGTGGTTCCTGCAGATAATCTAGAAATTCAAGATGAATTCGATCTTCAATTTTCAGAATTAAATACTTAGGAGATTGAAAAAAACATGGAACAACCTGAAGATTTTGACGACAAAGAACCTAATGAAGGAGATTTTGTCATTATGGTTTTTACTAGTAAACAAAGAATCAAGCATTTGATAGGAAAAATTATAAAAGCTGATGAAAAAGGGTTTTATTAAGTAAGTATTTTTAATATACTTTCGTATTTTCTCATGAAAACGATATTTATCACGTAAAAAGAAATGAGATCGTAAAAATTTTGCAAGAGCCAAAGTTTCCTTCTTCCTCAAGAGAATTTCTTTACTTTCAAGATGATTTGATAAAGTTTAAAATCATGTGGGCTCAGGTATCCAGTTTATTTCCTCTGTTAAAACCGTATTATTTTATTTTGCGTTAATGGGTTTGTTTGGGTATATTATGAGCATGTAAAATAAAGGTTTATTTGCGCATATGTGAAAGTTTTTTAATTAGGCAGATAAATTTAATTTTTTTTATAAAATGTAGACAATTTCAAGTTCTACGTGAAGCCCAACTTTGCCTCTATATGTTAATTATATGGCAATGAAAAGTCACCCCAGTCACTTTTTGAAATTAAATAAAAATACTTCCTTTGTTGCAGAGCTTTATCAATCGAGTCACGAATAGAAAACATACAAAAATTTCACATACCTAAAGAGTTGGATATAATAGGCAACCTATTTTCAGTTATTCCAAAAACAACTAAAAAAGTGGCCAAAGTCACCCCAAGTTACGGTACCTAGTTAGAAAATCTAGACGACAATTACGTTAAGGCAATCATTATAGTTATTATAAAATATTATAAGGCTAATAACACTTGAGGTCGAAAGAGTGTTTCCTGAGGGCTGCTGGTCCGAGGGATATACGTTGACCGCAAGAGTTATCTCTTATAATACCTATGATGCCTTCAGCGCTTAATGTCAGAGTGTCAGAGTAAGCAATTTTTTTTTTGAAAAAATCTAGATTTAATAACAAAAACCAAATAACTATTCTTAATGCCCTAGGGCGTTATTTCTTATTTAACTGACTTTGACATAATGTCATTATTTGTCAATAATAAGCAAGCCGGACTCTAATGTATTTTTCCATATTTTTGTTTAGATCAGATTTTTCTTCAATTATTTGTAGTGGCAAACATGTTTGCCGCTGATATTCAAATCCTTAGCTGTTGATGTACCCTTAAATCATTTAATAATAAGGAATATTGTTAGTGTTAATGGATAGTTTTGCATAATTTACAATCAGCAAACAATTTTAATATATTTATTTCAAAAACCAAGTTCGTAATACATGCAGTTTTGTTTTTACTTCTCTCGTAAAAGAGAGGTATTATAATCGTAAAAAAATCATCTCAGATTTTTTCAGATCTTCACGTTTCAGGGTCCCGAGATGCCTCAAAACATGCTATCTCAATTCCAATGACCTGGTAATATTTTGGTAAAAATTCAATGCAGCCAAATAAAATGGTGCCCTAGTGAAATGTTAATTATTAGTTATTATATTAGTTAAATGTATAATTATATTATAAAAAAACTACTTACACACTTTATCTCAAATTTTCTACAAACTTCAAGTATTATGTTAGAATCAACTGGTAATACTTTCGTACGAATCCAAGACAGCGGAACAAAATAGCGGAATAATAAAATATTTAAAAATTCAGCCTGGAAAAACTACTTAATGGATTGATTGTGGGATCAACTAGTAAAATTGGCGGATCAAAAGGGGTGCCAAATAAAATGTTTGTAATCCTAAAAAAAATCACCCTTTCGGGTTTTACATATCTTCACATTTTAGCATATCTAGATGCCAAAAGATATGGTTTATCAGTTCCGTCAATCCGTCTGTCGGTCTGTCTGTCAATTCGCGGCATAGCTTTAAAACTTCTTACCAGATTGACTCCAAGATTTTTTAGCAAAACAAAATGGCTGCGTCATAAAATATTAAAAAAAAAACAATTTTAAAAAAATCTGTAAATTTCATTTATTCCAAACTTCTCTCATTATTAACACTTGCTTTTGTTATGAATAGTGAAGTTAGTAAAGTATGATAGAGTAATAAAGTTACAAATTATACAAATTGTTTTATCTTTTCCTTTTCTAGACATAATGAGGGATACCTTGAGGGTGATTGAGTAAAATAATGAATAATTAACTTATCCGGAAATTCCCTCTTTAATCTTTAGTTTCGGATTTATGTGCTATCTGTGTGTAGTGAAATTCTGTACGAAAAAGTTGTAGGTAAAAGGGAATTTAAAGAATTATGTTTCATAACTTTATTCATATGGTCTATAAAAACTGAATTGTCATTTTAAGAAATCATGGTTCTTGGGATTAGACCGTGTCAAAATGGAATCACTTTCCGACGTTTCGCCTTCGATTGTACGAGGCATCTTCAGGGATCTTCACTTCACGAGATCGGAACACTGAATGTGCTCGGAGAGACCTAGGCCGGCTATTTATAGCCGACCTGTGTTTACCGAAGCGTGACTCGGTGTAACGATCGGTTTCCACATATGATGTAGACTGAAGCCCGTGTCTCTATTAAAATTCTTAGGATGCTTATAAATTTCAATACATTCTCTAATTTTGCATTTATAGAGTCCCGAAACCGATGCAATAACTTTGGTTTCTTTTACATTTATGACATGCCCAGTAGAATGTTGGTGTTCAGATATAGCAGATTGTACAATTTGTTTCTTTCTGATGTATCGTTCATGTTCCTTAAGCCTAGTCGATATGAATCGGCCAGTTTCTCCAATATAAACATCATTACAGGAACAAGGAAGATTGTACGTATGTTGGACCGGTGTGGTTCCGTGTATAAATGGAAGAACTTCATTTCCTATCGGTAATTCCTTAACAATATCATTTCGTGGAGTAGGATTATTATATTTTCTAATTGATCGTCTAATATCATCAGTGCAATATCCATTTCCTCTTAAAGCTTGAGTTTAGTTTCTCTGTGTCCGATTGTAAAGAATTTTGGTCACAAATCGCGAGAGCTCTGTAAACCAATGTATTAATGACTGATTGCTTTTGTGCTGGATGATGATGGGAATTTGCATTTAGGTACCTGTTCGTATGCGTTGGTTTTCTATATGATCCTATTGCACTGAAGATAGGTCGAAGAATCAGAAGGCACGATTCTCTTTCTAGATGTTCTTGTACAGAGGAAAGGGGATGGTTCCTTAGGACACTCTGTATATAGAAAACCAAAGCATACGAACAGGTACTTAAATGCAAATTCCCATCATCATCCAGCACAAAAGCAATCAGTCATTAATTCTTTGGTTTACAGAGCTCTCGCAATTTGTGACCAAAATTCTTTACAATTGGAAACAGAGAAACTGACTCAAGCTTTAAGAGGAAATGGATATTGCACTGATGATATTAGACGAACAATTAGAAAATATAATAATCCTACTCCACGAAATGATACTAATAAGGAATTACCGATAGAAAATGTAGTTCTTCCATTTATACACGGAACCACAGAGAAGATTGCAAGGTTACTTCGCCGGTCCAACATACGTAAAATCTTCAACACACAACACAACTTCACATATCGACTAGGCTTAAGGAACATGAACGATACATCAGAAAGAAACAAATTGTACAATCTGCTGTAACTGAACACCAACATTCTACTGGGCATGTCATAAATCTAAAAGAAACCAAAGTTCTTGCATCGGTTTCGGGACTCTATAAACGCAAAACTAGAGAATCCCTGAAGATTTCTCGTGCAATCGAAGGCGAAACATCAGAAAGTGATTCCATTTTGACACGGTCTAATCCCAAGAACCATGATTTCTTAATTGACCACAGCCGTGAAAGCTTTCGTTCTATGCAATTGTCATTTATTGTTTTCTCCACAAAAAGCCATTTTATTTTGATATACAGGATTTGTACAATAAATTTACTATGTTATCCTTGATTCCTGATTGTTGTGTAGAGTTTTAAGTTAATTGAATAAGTAGTTTTTGGTACTAAATTTTTAAATATTTCACTAGGCAGCCATTTTGTTCCGCCATAATTGCTTTACACCAAAATTTTACCAGTTTATTCCTATATCACGCCTGTTTTTTTTGTGCAAAATTTGAGATCCATTCGATAATTATTTTATAACGCTGATATTGGATTCCCATAGGACCCTTGATTATCACCAAAATTTGAACTCAAATGGGTAAGTAGTTTTTGAGCCACACAATTTTTGATACCACGGGAGAAATCAAGCAGATGTCCAAAACTCTGTGGTTTACCAAAAATACGCAAACCAGGAGCGCCCATCAGACTTATCGCTAGTGCTGTTAATTCGCTGCTTCAAAAACTGGAAAAACATCTGTCGAAATTATGTAACCAGTTGTCGAAAAAGCTGACTCACGTCAAAAATTCGGACCATTTCACTAGAATTATCCTAAATATCGTTCTTGAAATAGATTATAGCAAGCCTAGATATCGAGTCGTTGTATCTTAGTATTCCCATCGACGATTCACTAAACAAGATTGATTAACGAGGATTTCCAAGCAGAGTTGTATTAAATTCTCGGAGCATCGTCTTAAAAATACTTTTTTTTTATTTAACGGGCAAATGTATAAACAGTTGGTGCTCCAATGGGATCCTCGCTATCATCAGTAGTAGCAAATGTATTTATTTATACGTCGAGAAAGAAGTTCTTGAGAAAGCAAGTTTAAAACCCAAGTTATGGAATCGTTATGTGGATGACATTTTTATTAAATGGCAACATAGTCATACAGAGCTCGAAATTTTTTATACTCACGTAAATTCAATATATCTCAGAATACAATTAACTTCTTAGTTAGAGGACAACAAGAAATTTCTATTTTTAGATGTTCTGATCACAAAACTGCATAACGGACATTTTGAATACACTATGTACAGAAAAACCAACACATATCGACAGATATTTAAATGCAAGATCACATCATCACCCAGCAAAAAATTCAAGCTGTTGCCAATACTTTAATATCTAGATCCGTGCTATTAACTATAACACAGACAGAAAAAAGGCTACACAAATCGCAGTTATAGAAAGTTATTAATGCATTTCCCGAACAACACCAAAAAATTTTGAAGCGGGAAGGCAACAAGTAGTCTTACCATATGTAAAGGGTACAACATCAGACAGAATCGGAGAATTCTTAGACAACAAAACGTACAAACATTACACAAGCCACAAACAACCTTAGGTAAACTACTTGGAAACACAAGAAACAAAAACAAATTGGAAAACCACGGAGTATACAGTATTCCGTGCCAGAATTGTGAAAAGCTGTACGTACGACAAACTAACAGGTGAATATCAGCAAGAGTAGCGGAGCATAAACCCAGTATCAGAAACCAACAAACAACCTCGGGGCTATTCCTATATCATCAGGGAACTAGCCCCAAAATAAACTTCTATAGCTGTAGGGAGATTGCCAACATAGAGCACTATAAGGCTAGAATAATCCGAGAAGCTATTGAAATAGAAAAATCAAGAAAATTTTAATAAACGGGACGAATCAATAAAACTACCAACAGTATGGAAGCTATATCCGGATATATATATATATATATATATATATATACATATATGTATATATATATATATATATATACAAAACGAAACCAAACAAACAAACAAACAAAAGTATGCTTTATTGCCGCAGAAAAATTTTACAATTTTATGGACAAAGCAAAATATACCTAAAAATAAGACATATCAAAACATTAATCGAAAATAATTTCGACAGGTCAGTGCTTTTTTTAAAAAATGTAAATTATCAATTTACCAAATCGTAAAACACACGTTAGAATATAACATAACATTGCAAACAGTAAATGAATCATATAAACCTTATAAAAGTAAACAAACACACATGTACGAGGTGAATAATTTCGATGACATTGAAATCAAAATTGCAACTATGCGACCTTAAACTCTATGTTATTATAGTTATACAAATAATTGTGATGTTAAACAGAAGGTATATTGAACTAGTGTAGAATGTAGTATACAAAAAGAATTAAATTGTTTTTAATCCAATACCTAACAAAAATAATTAAGTTTTAAGTGAATGTTCGACATGTAGTGTAGTGACACCCTGTATTAGTTGTTCTCATTAAAGTTGCTTCACATTTATAATACAAGCGGAATAAGCACGCTGACGCTGCATCGCGCGCTTGGCAACGGTGTCCTACATCACGCATTCACCCAGACAGAGATATTAGCCTTAACCCGAGTGGTAGCAAGTGCAAGGGTGGACCTTGTCGGTCCAGCCCTTGGGCTGTATATTGTTGATATTCTAAATAGAGTTATTGTTATTACCAACGTCTATTATTTCCATTGAACAAGAGTAACCAAGAACATTACATGGCGACCCTGCCGTAAAAGATCTGGCCTTAAAACATTCGTAAGTGGATCCTGCAATAAGTGTCTTAAAACCTGCTGTCAATACCACTGCATATATGGGCAAAATAAGACCAAAGGGCACTTCACTAGATAAACCAGACCAAATTTGATAAATAAGAAAAATTGGATGTTGAGGACCACCAGACCACCATATGGACCAGAAGGAGTTTTCTCTTTTTAGGTTTTTTTTTTTTAGGTCAAGATACAATAAAAATATATTTAATATGGAAATGGAAATTGCAAATTTTGGTGTCAAGGACTTTAAAAATATGGTAAATTTATATATAGAAATGGAAATGTAGAAGTTGTTGGAATTTATAGAGTTTTAAAGTATGTAAATATATGATAAGGATCTAAAAAAAATGCAAAATCGAGTGTGAGCAAAAGGTACTAGAATAATCAATAATTAATTCTTAATGATCATCTGGAACATATGGGCGTGTTCAATTTTTTTATTAAGTAGTGTTAAATTTTAGACTAGGGTGTAATATTGCATAAAAACACGAATATTGACATGTATTAATGTTATACGAGGTATATTTTATTTTAAAATATTGAGTATTACAAAACCTAACAAATTTATTTCACGAACTGGAAGCAAGTGATAATTAATAATTATTATGTTTTTCTTAATCTCTCTATCTGATAAGGGATATTAATAAAATATTTTAAATAAATAAAAACAGACTCATATTGGACATTAGATGTTAATTAATCTAGTTTTTCTTTTTATGTTCGTAGGGTTATGCGAAAACGGCTAGTGCTGAGGATTACGCTATTTTATTAAATATCTTTTTTTTTGTCTAAGAAAAATACATTTTACGTATTAATTGCGAATAATATGCAAACAAAACAATATTTGAAATTTGAATAACTAAACAAATTCAGGCTGTCCTAATTATTTTAATTTGTTACTAAAACAATTATTGCATTCCAAAACAATGCGATGTCACGTCTTACTAAACTAGGTGAATATTATTGAATTTATTGCTTAATGAGAATTAATAATTAAGTTCTTGGCTACTTTAAAATAAGAAAATTACTAAATAATTACCTAGCTAAAACTTTCTGTAGCTTTTGCAGTTGTCATATTATTGCTTCAATTTGGGTTTCATTGGTTCATTTGTAAAATAAAAAAAAAATATATATATATAGATAAAGGAGTACAACTCGGAGTACAATATGAAATCTAAGAATGACTTAAAATACATGGTTTGATGTTTAATAAATAAATGGTCATATACTATTAAATAGGAGCCTAGCTTAAACTTTTAAAACGAGTACTTAACAGAAATATGTAAATGCCAGTTTAATTTGTTGAAGCATGACGTACTAAAACGAAATATTTTTGCTTAAGTCACATGGATTGACAAATTGGCTCTTAATTCATAACTAACACAACTAACAATGTTCAGTTTTCATAGATTAAATATGTACTACAACTTCTTTGTACGGTATTTCAAATTTAATTCAAAACGTCATTTGTAAAATCAAATCAAATAATATCGACGGCCCCGTTTTATATTTTAATTTCGTCAGCTTAATAACTAATTCTTGATTGATTTTTCGTTCTCTAGATTTTTTTTTAGGAAAAATTGTGCTAAAGACTAGAAAATTGATTATTTTTGCTTATTTATAGTGGTCAAATTATTACATTGTAAAAAAAAAACCTGTTTTCTTTCCCGAAATATCACATAAAATAAGTTTGTAAAACTAACATTGCATAGTAATAAAAGCCAAAGTAGATGCATGAATTTCCAAGAAACCTTAATAATTTTTTAAATTTTTCATTACGCGTATTAAAAAAAAAAAAACTTAAGTTCATTGGGTTCATAGCCTATATATGTTGCAATAAAAACCGAGTCCTAGATTTTCTGCTGACATAGTGATAATAGGATTTCGTCAATTAATTGTATTCAAGCAATTAAACAAAGTTATTTAATGTAGAATTTCTTATATTTATGTTTTCTATTTTTATATTGGGCATTAAAAATATATAATTCTATTGATCCACTACACTTAACGTATATTTTCGAACAATTTACAGAATATTGAATAAATAATGTTTTCTTTTCCATATTTGGAAACTGGTAATTAATAACAGAAGATACATGTTATTTTTATTAAATGCACTGATATTGAACTGCAAGCAATATAATTCACACACGCAGTGGCTATCCTGGTTGGGAACTATATAAAATAATAATAAATAATAATATTAATAAATAACAAATATTATAATATTAATTAACTACATTATATATCATTGACGACAAGCCCCCCGGGTTACGTAGTTGTATGTGTTATTTAATCAAAGTCGAGCAACGTCTACCAAGGTATTAAGACGACTCAGCGTTACCATGTTGCCTCGCTGAATATTCACCAGGCACAGCTGAATAAGCCCACAAATTCGCCATATTAATGAAAAAAAATACCCCAGGTTGTCTTCCTTTTAATTTCAAGTGGATTTTCTCTAAATGACGAGGAAATTGTGAATATTTTTTTGAAGAAAATTTTCAGAAACTAAACAAAAAAAAATGTTAAAAAGAAATCTGAACATATATTATACCTAGTTAGAAAAAAAAATGGTTTTTCCTTTGTATATCTGTTTAAATTTTCTCTGAAAAGTCAATAAAAGAAGCTAACCCAGCCATAAAACTTGGGCGCTGAAAATACTGTTTATCAAATAATAATAATAAATTAAAAAACCTGAAAACAAAACACATAATTTGGTTATTCATTAGCATTCAAAAACATATCTAAGGCTAAACTATATTCTGCAGTAGTTTGATAAATGTTTAATGTTTACTTTAAAATACAAAATACAATGTTAAAATGACCATCAAAAAAAAAAAAAAAAAATACTTGACAACCCCGAGATAACTAAATAGGGTTACAAAAATAAATAAGAGCAGATTATGCAGCTTATGCTGGCTAAACGTTAGGTGGCTAGCACAAAATTCAGATACAAAACATATTCAATTATATTTCTAATACATTCAATAATTATTAGAGCATTAAAAATTTGAAGTCGAATTTTACCATAATTCTGTGACATAAATAAGTAAATTCATTAATAAACCAAAAGGGAAAATTATTAACGCTTACGCAACGAAAAGCTTATTTTATTAAAATTCTAAGAACTTAGACAGTAGCTCAGCGTATATGTGTAAAGTTGTGAAATTAAGCCGTATTTACCTAAATAGTAACAAAAAAAAAATTAGCGCTAATAAAATAAATCTCTGATCATAAATGCTAGATTTTTTTGTGAAAATATTACTTAACCTAAATGAATGTCTTATGATCAAAAGGTTGTTGTTAGGAATGGTAAAATATATGAGAATGGTTAAAGAATGTATGAGTATATAAAATGGAAGGTGCAGCAGTGAATATCATACTTAAATTGTTAGAAATTATACAGGATTGGTCTGATCAGCCGAAAATGTATAAAAGTTCAAACGCGTATAGGTATTAGCTGGTCTGCATAGAAAGTAAAAAGAAAAGAAATAGGAGCACTTTCCCACTCATTAATGGTAATTTGGGCGTTAGCGCCATTATCTAAGCTATGTAGGCTGATGAAAGGGAGTGCGTGTCCTAAAAATAATATAAGAAATGATGAAAGTAGTGCTTAATGCACAATAGGGTACCCGCAGTCTAATAACGGTTATCTTATATACGTATCTAAAATCTAGTTTTAAATCGTACGAAATATTTAAGTCAAGACGTCAAAAGTATTCATAGATACTGTTAAGTAGACTGTAAAAAAAAAATAATAAGCCAGAAACCCCGATCAGCGTCTGACTTAGGTACGTCGCTGAGGGAACTGGAAAAAACTAAAATATAAATATATAAATAAAATGCATGCAAAAATATGAATATATAATATATAAAACGAATAAGGGACAAAGCAAGTAAAGTATAAGATAAGCAGTAAAGATTTTAAATCTTTTGGGAAAGGATTTACAAATGCGCTAATAATAATAATAATAATAATAATAATAATAATAATAATAATAATAAAAAGATAGTTATAATCAGTGAAAGTAACGACAATATTATTTTTTGAGAAAGCTACCCACGACGCAATGAAAATGAGCTTCTAAAGGTCTCAATCTTGTAATATATATAATAATTTGATTTTTGAAATTATTTAAAGCTAATATTACATAATAGTTAGAGTCTGAACAGAATATACATAATAATTAAAACTATTCAGTCATGACTTTAATAATTCTCTATATTATTCCATGTCAATAATACAGTAATATTCGAATTATCGAATTTAATCACTTACGATTTAACTAATAATACAGAAGGAATTTTGTCTCAATAATAATAAAACTTACATTTTATACTACCTTTTGCACACACCCCACTATATGCATATATAATATATAAATTTTTAAATAGTTACGCTTATTATTGGTGTATGGGTATAATTATTGACATTATTAAGTTGAAATTTTATTATAAGATATATTATGTCATGTATTGACTTTATTTTATTATTCATAGATTAATATATTATATTATGTATTTATTTATTAAATTGCTTATTTATCGTATTGGTTGACAAAGCTGTACAAAAAAACACTCATAATATTAACAATTATAAAAATATGTCAAAAACCCAAATAATTCATTTAAGCCTCAATTTAGCTCATAATACAGCAGTGTCCTTCACAAGTGCGCATAGTGAAAGCCATTACTGTCACATTTTAAATAGTTGTTTGTAAAAGTAGTGTCAACAGCTAATTAGTTATAACGAATTTTTTTTTTTGGTTATTTTGGTGTTTAGGTTGTTGTTTTGTGAGAATGATTCAACAGGTTTAATCATTCTTTCAAAAGGGGGAAGGTGTAGTGTAGTGACACCCTGTATTAGTTGTTCTCATTAAAGTTGCTTCACATTTATAATACAAGCGGAATAAGCACGCTGACGCTGCATCGCGCGCTTGGCAACGGTGTCCTACATCACGCATTCACCCAGACAGAGATATTAGCCTTAACCCGAGTGGTAGCAAGTGCAAGGGTGGACCTTGTCGGTCCAGCCCTTGGGCTGTATATTGTTGATATTCTAAATAGAGTTATTGTTATTACCAACGTCTATTATTTCCATTGAACAAGAGTAACCAAGAACATTACAGACAGTTCTTTTCCCTATATAATGATTTACAAAATTCTATGCTACGAGTTAGGACATGACTCACAAAAGATTTAAGTAAACAAGCGAGTTTAGTGACAATTTAAAGAGACTTACTCACTGAAAAAAAAATCATTAACAATAGTTCAGTGTTGCTAACGGGACTTAAGAAATAGCTATCAGCTAAATTTTTTGAAGGAGGGAGAAACGAAAGAGGGTCCAAACTTGGCGAGATACTAGAGGTAACATTTTTGCTTACATTAATAAAATAATCATTTAGATCATTAGCCCCTGGCAAGATCTGAGTCACAGGGTTTGATTTGTTTCTGAGGTTATTGATGATGGACCAGGTTTCTTTTGAAACGTTATTAGAGTTTGTTAGACGTTTTCGGTAGTGTAATTTTTTTGCTGACTTAATAAGAGTAGTGTAGATCCTCCTATAATTAGAGATATAGTCGAGAATAAGAAAGGAGTCGGTGAATTTTTTTATATATGAGAGCGAGCGCATATTTTTAGCAGAAATTCGTATTCCTTTCGTGGTCCACGGTTTATGCCGCTTAGGTTTGATATTCTTAAGCGGGAAGGCCTTGTTAAAAGCACTTAAAGTTTTATTTAAAAAAGTTCTGAAGTTTGTGTTGACATTATCAGATTCACAATTCCAATTGGTGTTAAAGCAAATATTATGAAATACTGAGAAATTTGCGGCCGAGAAAATTCTGCCCCGATGGCGAGATCTTGGTAAGGGCCTAATAGGTAAACTAAACCTGGAAATTACCGCCTCGTGATCGGAAAGACCTGAGTTATAGACCTGTGATTGCACCTCTGATGGAGAAAAATCAGACGCCATGTAATCGATGATAGAAGAAGAGTTTTTTGAAATTCTAGTTGGCGAGGATACATGCATTGAAAGACCGAAAGAGTCGAATATAGAAATTAGATATTTCTGGATGGCACAAACAGTAGCATAGTCAATATTAAAGTCCCCGCATAGAATTTTCTTACCTTTAATCGGTAGGCTGTCTAGCAAACTTACCAGGCTATTTAAAAATGATTGTACATCAGAGTTTGGTGATCTATAAATACAAATTACATAAAGATCAAGGTTTTGATTATATACTATAGAGAATTCAAAAGAGCTATCCGCTAACAAATGATCATATTTAGATACCGACATGAAATCTCCATTTAGGGATAGAATCAGTGTTCCCCCATGAGCTGAGTTTTTTCTGTCATATCTAGCTACTGTGGTATACCTCTCAATATAAAAGGGTTCGTTTAGATTCAGCCAGTGCTCAGTAATTGCAACAAGTTGGGGGAACTCCAATTCTTCCAGAAATAGGTACAACTCGTCAGTTTTATTTCTTAGAGAAGCAATATTAATTAGAACCATATTAAGACTAGTAACAACAGGAAGTTTTGAGGAATCTAGTTCCTCAGGACACGTCGTGTTTTCTAAAAATTTTTTTTGGGAGAATTGCTGGTAAAATAGTTTTTATGGCATTCTCTGGTCCTCTGAAGATGAATCGATCTCTCCGAAGATATGTAGGATCCATAGGCTGCAAGATCCGCTTCCACTTCTGCTGCGTTAAATCCGTAAGCAGCATGAAAATCGAAATATATCTTATGTAGGGTTCTATAATCTATAGGATGCCTTCAGAAGCCAAAAACAGCCTGGTGCTTGTATTTGTAAACCCTTCAAAGTGAATTGGCGCAGGTTGGTCGTGCAGGAAGGCGAGATATAACTTGAAGGCCTTTAAAATGGCTGGTTCTCTTAGTCTAGACATGAGGAAACGGTTATCAGAACTTTTTTCGGTTCGCGTAAGCGTAAATTATCAATTTACCAAATCGTAAAACACACGTTAGAATATAACATAACATTGCAAACAGTAAATGAATCATGATAACCTTATAAAAGTAAACAAACACACATGTACGAGGTGAATAATTTCGATGACATTGAAATCAAAATTGCAACTATGCGACCTTAAACTCTATGTTATTATAGTTATACAAATAATTGTGATGTTAAACAGAAGGTATATTGAACTAGTGTAGAATGTAGTATACAAAAAGAATTAAATTGTTTTTAATCCAATACCTAACAAAAATAATTAAGTTTTAAGTGAATGTTCGACAGTTCTTTTCCCTATATAATGATTTACAAAATTCTATGCTACGAGTTAGGACATGACTCACAAAAGATTTAAGTAAACAAGCGAGTTTAGTGACAATTTAAAGAGACTTACTCACTGAAAAAAAAATCATTAACAATAGTTCAGTGTTGCTAACGGGACTTAAGAAATAGCTATCAGCTAAATTTTTTGAAGGAGGGAGAAACGAAAGAGGGTCCAAACTTGGCGAGATACTAGAGGTAACATTTTTGCTTACATTAATAAAATAATCATTTAGATCATTAGCCCCTGGCAAGATCTGAGTCACAGGGTTTGATTTGTTTCTGAGGTTATTGATGATGGACCAGGTTTCTTTTGAAACGTTATTAGAGTTTGTTAGACGTTTTCGGTAGTGTAATTTTTTTGCTGACTTAATAAGAGTAGTGTAGATCCTCCTATAATTAGAGATATAGTCGAGAATAAGAAAGGAGTCGGTGAATTTTTTTATATATGAGAGCGAGCGCATATTTTTAGCAGAAATTCGTATTCCTTTCGTGGTCCACGGTTTATGCCGCTTAGGTTTGATATTCTTAAGCGGGAAGGCCTTGTTAAAAGCACTTAAAGTTTTATTTAAAAAAGTTCTGAAGTTTGTGTTGACATTATCAGGTTCAAAATTCCAATTGGTGTTAAAGCAAATATTATGAAATACTGAGAAATTTGCGGCCGAGAAAATTCTGCCCCGATGGCGAGATCTTGGTAAGGGCCTAATAGGTAAACTAAACCTGGAAATTACCGCCTCGTGATCGGAAAGACCTGAGTTATAGACCTGTGATTGCACCTCTGATGGAGAAAAATCAGACGCCATGTAATCGATGATAGAAGAAGAGTTTTTTGAAATTCTAGTTGGCGAGGATACATGCATTGAAAGACCGAAAGAGTCGAATATAGAAATTAGATATTTCTGGATGGCACAAACAGTAGCATAGTCAATATTAAAGTCCCCGCATAGAATTTTCTTACCTTTAATCGGTAGGCTGTCTATCAAACTTACCAGGCTATTTAAAAATGATTGTACATCAGAGTTTGGTGATCTATAAATACAAATTACATAAAGATCAAGGTTTTGATTATATACTATAGAGAATTCAAAAGAGCTATCCGCTAACAAATGATCATATTTAGATACCGACATGAAATCTCCATTTAGGGATAGAATCAGTGTTCCCCCATGAGCTGAGTTTTTTCTGTCATATCTAGCTACTGTGGTATACCTCTCAATATAAAAGGGTTCGTTTAGATTCAGCCAGTGCTCAGTAATTGCAACAAGTTGGGGGAACTCCAATTCTTCCAGAAATAGGTACAACTCGTCAGTTTTATTTCTTAGAGAAGCAATATTAATTAGAACCATATTAAGACTAGTAACAACAGGAAGTTTTGAGGAATCTAGTTCCTCAGGACACGTCGTGTTTTCTAAAAAATTTTTTTGGGAGAATTGCTGGTAAAATAGTTTTTATGGCATTCTCTGGTCCTCTGAAGATGAATCGATCTCTCCGAAGATATGTAGGATCCATAGGCTGCAAGATCCGCTTCCACTTCTGCTGCGTTAAATCCGTAAGCAGCATGAAAATCGAAATATATCTTATGTAGGGTTCTATAATCTATAGGATGCCTTCAGAAGCCAAAAACAGCCTGGTGCTTGTATTTGTAAACCCTTCAAAGTGAATTGGCGCAGGTTGGTCGTGCAGGAAGGCGAGATATAACTTGAAGGCCTTTAAAATGGCTGGTTCTCTTAGTCTAGACATGAGGAAACGGTTATCAGAACTTTTTTCGGTTCGCGTAAGCTTCACTGTTGGGGGAGACATTGGATCAAAAATAGGTTCTTGGTCAGTAGGAGCTTTCTTGGAAAGACTGTAGCAGTTGTCGCTCAACAAGACATTTGCTTTGCAGGCAGCAATGGCCTCTTTGTCAGAAGATATTATAGTGCCCTTTTGAGAAATTGGAGAGGAGACAACCAGTGAACTGACGGAGCTCGAGTTGGTGGGCAGTTTTTTCGGTGTGGAGGGAGGTGGGAGGTTCGGTGTAGATTTTTCTGTAAGTTCGGATACAGCTGACCGTTTTATTACTACGCCATGTGGCCATAGATTGCTGTCTAAAAGCTTTTCAGCTGTCTTTTTTGACTGAGTTCCAATTTTAAAATACCATTTATAAAACCAGTAACTGTAAGGATTACTCCTTCACCATTTTGTCGAGAATCGACCAAAACATAACGCTATGTTTGTTTCCAGGGCCAAGGTGCCAATCTGCTACCGTGGTATCTGCCCCGGCAAGGCTCATCAGGCAGTTTCCTTGGGGGGTATCGGTATTAAAACCGAAATACCCAAACCTTGAAACAAACAAGGTGTCATGTCATTCGACTTTGAAAGTCGACGAGGGAAATAGGCAACCAGTGGCGCCATCTGTAGGTACTATGGTGCAACTAAATCGCCACTGGTTGCCTATTTCCCTCGTCGACTTTCAAAGTCGAATGACATGACACCTTGTTTGTTTCAGGGTTTGGGTATTTCGGTTTTAATACCGATACCCCCAAGGAAACTGCCTGATGAGCCTTGCCGGGGCAGATACTACGGTAGCAGATTGGCACCTTGGCCCTGGAAACAAACATAGCGTCATGTTTTGGTCGATTCTCGACAAAATGGTGAAGAAGTAATCCTTACCGTTACTGGTTTCGTTTTGTATAACTTTTTACGACCAAGAACCGCACAGAAATTGAAATTTCTGTTTCTCTTTATATATATATATATATATATATATATATATATATATATATATATATATATATATATATAGTTTATATTCCAATAATTAGTAGTTTAGAAGTTATGACCAATTTTCTATAATAATTCAGGTATTTTTGTTAAAAATCTGACTAAACCTAAATAATATCTTATTCTAAGTTTTTTTTATATTGTAATTAAATTTAACATTAAATCAACAAGTAATGCAAAAAAGAAAGTAACTTATTACTTATTACAAAACATTTTCGACATATCCCCCGTCTTTGGCAATACAAGTAGTATAATATACGGTTACGGTTTCAATTTTCGCAATAATAGCATTTCTAAATGCGTCTTTATTTTACAAGATATCCATGGAAAAACAAAACTAGTAAAATTGTTGCCTGGACACCAATAAATACACCGTTTTTAGTTGACATTTAGTTGCCGCTAACTCTTTTTAAAGGAAAAATGGTTTTATACAGTGTCCAAGAGCGTTTAAATCGTCAAGAATGTTACATAAGAAATAATAAGAGTCCAGCATTAGCCCTGCGGGAGTATCGGTTGTTGTATCCTGCAAGACGGGTACCCACGAAACATATTTTTTCACGAATTGTTCGTGATCTTGAACGTGGAGTGGTAATCAATAAACAAAATCGGCGCCCAAAAATTGTCCTAACAGAAGAAAAGCTAGAAATTCTCCTGTATTTTGAAGAAAACAACGAAAATTCGCAAAGAGATGCATCCCGAGATCTACCGGGAATTAGTAAGACTAGTGTTCAAAGGACTTTGACTGATAATAACTACCATCCGTTCAAATTTTTACCAGTTCAGGAATTATCCCAACAGGACTTTCAAACAAGGCTTTTTTATTGTTCTCTCATGATGGACCACCATTTTGAAACCGACATTTTTAAAAATATTTTATTTACCGATGAGGCAATTTTCAATACGGCCGGCATGTTCAACCGAAAAAATACTCATTACTGGTGTAACTCAAATGAACATCGTGTAAAAGAAATGAAAAAACAGGGTCGGAGAAGTGTTTATGTGTGCTGTGGTATTATCCGTGATCGAATAATGGGTCCAGTATTTTATGACTTTGTTCTGAATGGTGAGAGGTATTTAAATTTGTTGGAGGACGAAATATTTCCGTTAATTGGCAATCTGCCGAACGATATTAAAGAAGGGCTTGTTTATCAACAAGATAGTGCTCCATATCACACTGTAGTGCCTGTTAGAAATTGTTTGAAACAACGATTTCCATTTTGGATTGGTCGGTACGGGATCATAGATTGGCCAGCGAGGAGCCCCGACTTAACACCCCTGGATTTTTTTATGGGGCAACTTAAAAAACGATGTGTTAACAGACGCGGTTAGAAATGCTCTTGCGAGAATTGAAACCATGTATACTACTTGTATTGCCAAAGACGGGGGTTATGTCGAAAATGTTTTGTAATGAGTAATTAGTTACTTTCTTTCGTGCATTACTTGTTGATTTAATGTTAAATTTAATTATAATGTTAAAAAAACTTAGAATAGGATATTATTTAGGTTTAGTTAGATTTTTAACAAAAATACCCGGATTATTATAGAAAATTGGTCATCACTTTTAAACTACTAATTTTTGGAATATAAACTATATATATATATATATATATATATATATATATATATATATATATATATATATATATATATATATATATATATATATATATATATATATATATATATATATATGGAATGATGCAGAATTAAATCCTAAACACAATAAAAGTGCTAAATACAGGGTGTTCCATTTAAAAAAATTAAGTTTTTTTAGTTACAAAAACATTTTTTTTTGATGGTCATTTGTGACCACCCTGTAAAATGAATTTTCGCTCTTGACAAGTCAGAGTATTAAATATTAACCACTCCCATGGATCCATAACCAAAATTCACAATTTTAGTCTTCAGGTGTGAAAAAATCACATTTTTCCAAAAACCTGTTTTCCCGAAAAAAATTAGAAAAGTTAATTTTTCTCAAAAACTACTCAAAATTTCGTATGCTATGATGACAAAAAATACTCAAAATCAAGCGTAGAATTAGAATGTCTAAAAATATTCATACTATTTCATTAAAAAGAAAAAAGTTGGTTACTGTCCTGGCACAAAACGGAACACCTTGTATACATAAAAATATTATAAATAAAAAATATACTTAGGGTCAAATACTTTTTGTATTTAACTTTTTTTTTTCAGAGTCTTATTTATTGAGATAAAGTATAGGAGCATCTTAAGTCAAAGTGGACCACCCTGTGCACTCGGAATGAAAAATTATATAATTATGATATGTGATATGTAGAATATTTAAATTGATATTCAAGAGAGAATACGGTTCTAGAGACAATAAACAGATCAACGCAAAATTTCAGCTGAACTGTATTATATTTAGTTCACTGAATTTTAAAATACTTTCGTATTTTTAATCATTTAGGTCTGTGTCGACTTTTCTGACTATAAATTAAACACATATTATTATAAGCGTCGCGCGTCGCATGAATAATTAAAAACGCTACTATCAGTTTCCAGGCCAGGGCAAAGGCGACTATCGCAGATCTCCATCACAAAGGCTGGATATTTCTCAGCCTCCGGCATACAGTAAACTGAAAGGGGTGCTTTGGGAACTTTACGAATGATATAACCGCAATTCTAATTTAGCTCTGGGCGAGACCTTTGATAAATTAAAGCTTCAAAATAAGATTACTCTCCAAAGTTTTAAAACCATTTTACCAAAATCGTATCATTGACCTTTCTTAGTTCTATGGGTAGGATAAGAATATTGATTTTAAAACATAATGAACTGTTTTTTTTGACGACATTATTATTCTAACTTAGTATAGTACAATTGTATGAATGACTATTTACGAAGTATTGCCAATTTATACCAAATATAAGAATCCTAAATTTGATCCTTGAATTAGATTTCTAAATTCTGACTGTCTTAGGAGATGACCAGACAATAAAGTTTTTCCAAGAAACATTGCTCCTCTGGGCTCATGTAAATCTTATGGAGCGGAAAGAGGTATCATGCAAGGTGACATAACAGAAGTTTTTTTTTGATATATTGTATCTTACCATATTAGGACTTAAGCAAATCAGATAGCTGAATGTGAATGGTTCCAATGTATACCTTATAATTCTGCCTGTGTCAGTTGATTAAAACTAACTCATTATTCAAAAAGGTAGAGAAAAATTGTATTACTTCATTTTTTTTTAAAGTAATAGTGTACTTATTGCATTTAATGTCATTATTTTAAAGAGAAAATGTTTTTCATTGTTTGTACATGTAGAAGGAAGAGAAAATCAGTTATTATTTTGAGACAATATCGACACCAGGCTTTTTAAATTTTATTTATCCAATGCTAGATATCGCACATACCAATGATAATCTGTATCTTTGATATTTTTACAAAGGTATATAAAACGTACTTGTAACTTAGTTTATTTTAATAGCTAGTTTATACTTGTTATAGAAACATTTTTCAAATACATTTGGTCATTTCTTGAATCTATAAATTGTTATTGCATTATGCACGTATGCATAATTTAAACGTATTAATTATGTAGTTAGTAATCGAATCCATCGAATCCATGTGGGTAGCAATAAAGAGGCTTTTAAAATTAATGCAAAAGTTAACCTAATTCGAAACTTCTACTGAAAAGACATTTTATATAATTTGGTATGTTATTGGCTATGGTTATTGGGACGGTTTACATTCATTCATTATCTAACGTTTTCATATTAAACTGATGACACAATTTTAAAAATGGTTTTGTTTACGTTTTCAACCTAACATATTTACTTAAGTCATGAACGGCCTACTATCAATAATAGGCCGTAGTTGCAGCGATACAATAACGACCGTGGAAGTAGTACCGCATCCTCTATAAAGCTACCGTGAAGTGAGAGTGCATGTTTTGGTATTTAATGAACATCGACAGAAACAACGAATTCGCGAAGTGTAATAAAGGGCGTAAGCCATTAAGTTATAAATGGTTTTAAATGCACTTACATTAATAGCTTTATTTTTATAAATATCAAAAAAAGTTAAATAAAAAAGTTTCTTCGAATTTCTCCAATTTTTTTTTATTTAGTATGCTGACATACAGCGTCTTTAATTTTTCTGAAATCAATATTAACTTTGGTTTCTTTAATATAACACCCTCTGTATTATACGACTAGCCAATGAGCCCCTTTTTAACTATAAATTTGATACCTTTATTTTTCCTAAAAAAAATCCTGCCATAAGAGACAATGTGAAGAGGGAGGAGGAAAACCTTCTTCTATATAGAGGATATACATATGCAAGTTATTGGGGAGTGCATTTATAACCAAAAACCCTACACAGGGTATTTCCATTTTTGGCACTTTTGCGGGGTTTCTCCCTTATTTTTAAACATAGAGGGTTGCCGATTTCGCGAGAATATGCTACTTTTTTGTTAAATAAAAGATGGCGCTAACAGAATTTCCATAGCCCATGGTTTTTGAGATACGGTGGTCAGGTCAAAAAGTTATCGGACCTTTATTTTTTTAAATAGGGCACCCTGTATATTAATATTTATATTTATTAGAATGTGAGCTTTTTAAAAAAATATATATGTATGTATGCACATATTTTGAAAAACAAACTCAAAATTCGAGATTTTCTAAAATTTTCTTGTGTTCAATAGGTAGGCTTTGGCTAAATTCTTTAGAACAAAAAGCGGTTTTGTCAATTTTGTTTATTAATGAAATACGTTTGTTGTTTTGGTGTTCCTATTTAACTATATACTATATTTAATTTACTTTTTTTACAATAATGTTGGTTTGGTTTGTACAATCTAATTAAAATCTCCAAGAAGATTCGGAATTTTATTTATAAAGGTAACGTGTTTTGAACACTATAATTAGGGTAATATCTTAGTCCTTTTTGTTCATATTAGATATCCAGAGAGAAGGCAACCTTTCCAAGAGTATTTTCCCTCCTAATAGAGTTCGGAGCATTTATCCAGCCCCATCCTAAAGCATACACCAAACAAGATAGAGAGAGAAAAGAAATAAACGTATAGGGTTGTGTAGAAGACTCCTTTATCTTCTTGCCAGCAAATACTGGAAGCAACTCATATATCCAAGTCTGATGCTCAAAGAATTTTACAAAAATATAAGTATCACCCATATAAATTCCACACAGTTCAATATTTACTCCTCGGCGATGGCGAACGCTGAATATTATTTTTGCCAATGGTATTTACAACAAATCCATACTGATCAATTTTTTGTCAGACTCGTTAACTGGTCCGATTAATCTTATTTTTCAAGTGCGGGCATTTTCAGTCTCCATAAAACAAGAAACTGCTCCGCAGAAAATCATCATTTAATTTTTGAGAGAGCACAACAAGGACGCTTTTCGGTTGGGGTCTCGTGTATTTTTGGAAGACGCATATTCTATAGATTTTTAAAGGAGGTCTCACAATGCGTCGGACCCACAAATTCTTGAGGAAGTTATTCCACAACTGCTTCGTGTGGCAATCGATTTAACTTTTCGAAATTTGCAAAGAAGTCCTACGATTCTTTTGAACGCTATTAAAAGAATAACGGAAATGGGCCAATTTTGCATACGGGAAAATGGCCGCCATTTTGAAAATCACCTTGGACAACTCTTTGCTTTTTCCAAATTTAGTTGCTCTTTTATTTTTTCGGACATAACTTTTAAGTAAGATAGGTAATTAATGTCTTGAGTAAAAATCAATCATTTTATCATAATTAAGTTAAAATGCTGTAATATATAATTAAGTATTGAGAATTAAAAGTATTACATTTTTTAGTATAATAATTACTTACATGAATTTTATTTTTAATACATTTTAGCCATTGCGTACTACCTACTAATTGTACACAAAAAATAATTTAAGAATATTTCGAATTTTGAGCATGTTTTTCGAAATAACTGCATACATGTATATATTTTTAGAAGGCTCACATAATTTCTAAGAAATATTAATATACAGCCTGTCCCATTTAAAAAATTAACTAGGGTTCGATAATTTTTTGACCTGACATTGTATACTTATTCTAAAAGCGTCACTAAATTCTACGGAAAAAGTCATATAAGGAACAGTTTTCACCTTTTTGATAAGTTATCAAATAGCTAGGTTACGAGGGGTGTCTGAAAACGCAACATTTAAAAAATGTCCTGTATCTCAAAAATCAAAAGGGCTATAAAAACTCTGTTGGTGCCATCTTTAATTTCACAAAAAAGTAGCACATTTTACGAAATCCTCAACCTTCTACTTTGAAAAATAAGGGAGAAAGAGCCGAAAATGGGATACTGGGTGGGATACCCTGTATATTATGCTTAGTCCCCAAATCTCCTTGGTCCATCCAAACATAAAAACATGATACTCGCCCATTACGCTAAAAAATCTAATTAAGACCAAACATTAAACTGCTCACTGTCTTAAATCTTTGGTTCCGTATTACAAATATTTAAAATGTTTTAATTTTTTTATATAAAGTATTCAGGCGTGTAACTGTAAATTATTTTTGAAAAACGAAAGATAAGTTTTGTAAAAAGTAAAAATCGAATTTAATCTATTTGGGCTAGAGAGTACCACGATTGTGATACAGACCCAGTGATGATTCATAACTGTCACTGATAGGGTACGAATAGATTAAAATTTCGAATACAGATAACTTAAAAAGGACATATATGGTAAAGGCGACTTGAAAAAAGATTAATATTACAGAAAAGTAAAATCACTGTTCAGAGAATGGACGCATATTTTGAAAACAGTTTTATAGGCCCAGATGCTGCAGATTAAGTTTATATTATAATAATTATAAGTTGTTGTAAGTAGTATGTGATTTTTATTGTACTTTTTAATTTATTATGTATGTTAATTTTACGTTTTTTTTAATTTTAATATGGTCGGATGATGCTGGCTAGGGCAAAACATTCTTTCTTAGGGTTTTAGTAAATTTGACTAAGACCAAGATTTTGCGTGCTAATTGATAGGTAGCAATACGGAGTACCGACAATCCACATGTCTTAAGTCTTGGACGATATTACCACAATTTTCTTATTTTCATGTTGAAAAATAAATATAATCATTCCTGTTACCTGCGAACACCTGTTAATATTTTCCTTAACATGGCCTTTTATGCACTAAACATCCTCATGGCTCATCCTCATTGTAGTCACAGAACACCTGGATTGAGCTTAGAGAAAACCTAGTAACCGGTGGATAGGTGGTGGAAAGTCTTCAAACGCCATTATTCCTTGATTTCTGTTGTCTCAATATTTTCTCTTTTGTCATTTAAAGCAACTACTCTATGCGAGATTTATATAGTTGCCTTTTATGCACTAAGCATCCTCATCCCTCATCCTCATTGTAGTCACAGAACACCTGGATTGAGCTTAGAGAAAACCTAGTAACCGGTGGATAGGTGATGGAAAGTCTTCAAACGCCATTATTCCTTGATTTCTGTTGTCTCAATATTTTCTCTTTTGTCATTTAAAGCAACTACTCTATGCGAGACTTATATACTTTTTTAAAACAAAGAAAGACACTAAAACACTTTTTAAAAAAAGTATGTACTCTTTCAAAACAAATACCTACTTTTTTATACATTTTGTATTTGAAATTAAAACTGTCTATTCAGAACGCAATAACGATAGTCATCTGATCCAACAATTGAAGAGGATATTTAAAAGTAAGGAAATAATTTAATTAAAGAAACGTTTTTATGCCAGAAAGTAAGCATCAGATCAGTAATGAAATTTTCTCAGAAAGCCAAGCGAAATGTATAAACCAAAATTATCTTTGCGCGTTTACTGGAGGTAATATCTAGAAGAGACCTCGGGCAAACTGTTTATTACACTGAATGTCGCTCTGCCTAATTTCATTTTATACTTCAAAGCCATCGTGTTTAAGCGAGGGATTGGGAAGTTTTTAATTTAAGCTTTATTAATTATTCTTTTGCTTAAAAAAGGTATTTTTTAGCTTTATGTGTCAAAAACTACCGCCAAAAATTATATAAGTTCAGTAGAAGCACTTGTGCGGGAAATTGCTTTTTTTACGACCGCTATTTTTACAAGCGACAGATTGATTATATATATTATATTTTCGTTTATAGAATCCAGGAACCGATGCTAGGTTTCCTTTATATTTATAATATCGCTAGTGGTATGATGGTATTCAGCTAAGGCAGATTGAACAACTTGTTTCTTTTTAATACATCGTTCAAGTTCCGTGCCGACGGTGGATCCTTATCATTCTCCTTTGGCGGAGTTGGATTACCATATCTTTTAATTGAACGCGTAATATCTTCAGTGCAATAGCCATTCCCTCTGAGAGCTTCGGTCAGTTTCGATGTTTCTGATGTTAGAGAATCTTGATCAGAAATCGAAATGGCTCTGAATACTAGTGAGTTAATCGATTTCTTTTGTGCTAGATGGTGATGGGAATTTGCATTTAAGTATCTATTTGTATGCGTCGCTTTTCTATATACAGAATGTCATAATGTACCATTTTCCTTCGTTAGTATAATTGTTTTTTCTATTTTTTAAGTTTATCTTTTTGAGATTAAGATAAAACCCTTTTTCTAAGACCGGTATATTTACCTTTCTAAAATATTTTTGGCATTTAATGATGAATAACTATAATCGTAGTCAATACATGAAAATATTATGCTTAAGATCAAATATTTACTTTCGAGATTCTGCACCGCACGTATAACGATCTGAGGCCTTCCTTGCATTATTATTATTTAAGAATTATGTGTACTATCAGAGCCATAGGAAATGGAAAAGTACTTGGGACAACGCGAAATATGAAAAATGAAATAAATATTAACTGCATAAAAACAACACTGTTATTTGGGAATATAAATAATTATTTTAACAATGCTCTTTAGCCAGTTTTGTTGCTTTTACCGTATACATGTAGTATAGTCCTCAATGTATTATTTGCGACTGACTTGGCTGTTGAATTCACATAAATCTAAACATTAAAAAAAACACTTTTTTTTCGGCAAACCTGTACGTCGCATTACACTGGAAATATTGCAAACGATGCTGCCGCTGACGGCCGGCCGGAGGTGTACAAAAATATAAAGCGGAACTGTTGTAAACCATGTAAACATATAAGACCAAGGCAGGGAAAAAACTGTTATTTTAAAAAAGAAATGTTTGCGGCCACTTGCGGCCACAGAATTGACTTTAGTCAGTGCTTATATAATAGATGAAGAGCGTAGCGTCAACGAAAACGTATTTCAGTACTTCCACTTACAAATATTAAGTTTTTTTGTTAGAAGGTGAGCCGGTATCAATGACATAATTTCGATAGTCCGTATTAATTTAGTTTAAATTAACAATTTGGCGTGTGTTGCAGTAGACAGACATATACACATGTAATAATTATAGATCTGTATAGGAATAAAATGAATACTTTATATTATTTTATCATTTATTAGGATTTTACAGTTTTATACTCTAAAGTCTTATAGATTGAAACGTTTGCGTCTTGCGTAGCCGTTTGCGCTGTCCTTGAAGTTTACTTAACGCTAAGCAGTGAGTACGGTTATATTTTTGCTTCCATCCGTTTGAGTTTCCGCTAACAGTCGAAAAGATGGCGATCTTTAACTTTTACGGAAGCGGCCAGCGTAAATCGACGTTGGCGTTAAGCGGCTGGATTTTAGAGGACTCTCCAAAAGTAGGTCCTTCGTAATAAATTTAGCATTAATATATACACATATAATCCTCATCCATTAAAAAAAAACTAATTAACACTCCGAATTCGCCACCTCTTTGCCTTCTCTTCAACAACTTTAGCTGCACAAATATGTCCACAATGCCTAGTCTTACCTAGGCATCATTACCATGATTTTGATTATCCATTCTTTCAAATTAAAAAAAAAACCACATAAAACTAAAAACAAGCAAGAGAAAAAGGCGATAAATGTAAACATAAAAGTAAGGTTAGTTCACAGGCTACCCAAAGCGCTAACGTTTTCAATCTATAAGACTATAATATAAGGCTAAAAACCAGCTTAAACGCTTAGTTCAAACTGACGACGCAAGACGCAAACTTTTTCAATCTATAACCTAGGCTTTAAGGTGTAAATGTCGGGTTACTAGAAAGTACCGATGCGGTAGATTGAGTGTGTGCGACAGATATCTAAGGATTTTAGTCGCTGTAACTCAGTGATTTTTTTGTATAAGCAAATAATTGAATATGTTTTGACTAAACGTTTTAAATCAATTTTTAAAAGTTCAAATTCAGAAATTAATTTTTTGGTTTTGGCTTACTTTATCTTTTTGGGAAATAATTACAAAGGGTTGGATCTCAAATAAAATTTGTTGAAAATTTCGAGCTCTACAGTTTTTGTCAGTACACTTTTTCTTCCCCCAGAAAACGGCAGACAACACAAATCAATTGAAGAATATTTAGAGATGACGACAATTTCAAGACTAGGGATTTAAAAATCCGGCCTACTTCCAAATTCCTTTATTTCAAACGACAAATTAATTATGTTAACAGAGATCCATGTCTATCTACTAGCGATTTAATAGGCTATTGGAGTAAGCCTAAAACACATCGACTCTTAAACATCTTATTAACCGGCTAAGAAAAAATGTCCCGAGTAAAAGTATAAGCACTCTTTTTCTTTGAAATTATTAGTCTGTTTTTTTTTTAATTTTTTTTTCTGTTTTTCGATATTTACTAAACGAAGACTATCTTATGTACTTAGCTAAACATCCAGCTCGCTTGCTAGACTAGTGAAGTTTCTAGACCAGTGAAGTTTCGGTGACCCACATCGATTTGCCATACAGATATCATCATTAAATGCAGCAAAAGAATAGAAGATCTGAATTCTCTCCGATATTCACTTAAGTGTCAAAATGACAGAAATCGCGTCCTCGGTTAACTAGACGGAATAAGGCATCTTATGCCATTTCTCACAAAGGGAAATGTCGGAGTAGAATAGTTCAAAAACTCATTAAAATAATGATATATTTTATATTTCTAAAAAAAGAAATAAACAGGATCCAGAAACTGAAAAATAAATTCTATTTGAAATAATAAAGTTCATGTTTTTGTGTTTACTTTCCAATAGTCGTTTAGTTTTTTTTAGTTGGCATGAAAATAAAAAAAACTAAATAATTATTTAAACAATTTTTGTCTAAATATAAAAATTCAACTTTAAAAGGTGTTGCAATTTTGATATCTAAAGGGTGTTAACAAGAGTCGAAGTTACTTAGACCAATGAAATTGCTTTTGATGAAACACGTTTTAGATATTGATCGAATATGTAAAATATTATCATGGCTTTACTATGGGATGAACGCAAATGCCAAGAAACAAATTAATCTGATCAGAGACGGCAACCGGGATTGAATGCATACAATTTATAGGGTGCTCCTTCTTCGGATTTGCATTTCACCCTACCCTTTTGCCAATATTTAACGGTTACTATTCATGTAACCGCAATACGTCAGTTGGTCAAATAATTTGAAGATGAATAATAGCAATTCATTTTATATACCAAAGTTGTATTAAATTTAAATTTTATAATTTCAGAAGACATATTAATGAAATTGTAAATCCGTATAATAGAGAAGTTGAGCATATTTTTGTATTACATGATCGTATTTAGTTACGTCTAAAAATAAGATTTCCATGAGACGCCTCAAAAATAAATAATAACATTATAATAAATATTCAAATTTTCAAGTGCTCCCAAAGCATTTCAAACTACCTTATAAGCGCGCCTAACCGGATGACGTCAACTAGTTGCATTTGATGAATTATATTATTTGATTATTATTGTAAAACATTACTTTTTTTAATTTGGTATTGATGCATTGGTTTGTTTTGAAAAATAATAATCCAACGTGCAACTGTAAATATATTCGACAGTAATAAAATTTTAATAGATTATCAGTAATTTCAATGTAAGTATTCGGTAATTGATGTTATAGAGAGTATTTCTTACAAAAAATTAAAATATTCATCTAGAGAGTAATTGTTTTAAGGGTTTTATATTGCGTCTTTCAGATCAATACGACTCAAAATGTTTTTGTATTAGATTTTTTATGAAATTTGCATTCTAAGCTCCTTACACTCCCCTTGACAATAAACTGACACTCTACACATATTTAAAAACCGGATTATATGCATTGTTTGCATATTTTTGTGATTTTGAAGGAAAAATGCATATTTTCAACTATTGCATATCTAATCATGTTTTGGGATTTCTATATTATTTTTTTCTACAATTGGATTGGGTTTTCCCTAAGAGGGCAATAAAGTAATAAACCATCCTATTAAAAAATTGCATTAGTCTGAGGGTTTTTTTGGACAGATGTTTAAGCTAGAATTTACCTACCCCCTACACCCTCTATAAATTTTTTATTTGTTCACATTTGATACAGTTTACCAGTATTATTGAATTTGTTGTTTCTCGTAGGCGCAATTAGTTTCGTTCTACCAAAAAAAGTGAAAGTAAAAGCAAAAGTGATGATTATGTCGAAAATACGACGAATTTCGTGTATTAAGCCTTACCCAGAACTTGTTTAGGACGGCGATCATGTTTTTTGCAAGCCTTGTTCAAAAGTTGTTTCCTGCTCGAAGAAATTCCAAATAGACAGCACATTAAGACGCCGTCTGACATTGCTAAAGCTAAGGATATGAGGTCTAGTCGCGTTCAGTCAACGTTGAAGCATTCTTTTGAGACTTTTAGAAACGAAAACCATGGCTAGTCAGAATTTAACCAAGATCTGCGTAAAATGGTTTTGGCTGCTAATATTCCTTTAAATAAGACGACCAACCCGCAAGTTAAAGCTTTTCTGCAAAAATGCTCAAAATGTAATGCCCCAGATGAATTAACATTAGGAAAAAACCTCGTTGGAAGGATATTTGGTATCGTGCTAGACGATATAAGGAACGAAATTAGAGGTATAATAACTATACGTACATTGTCGTCGAAGAAACAATTGATTCTTGTGGTCGTTACATAGCTTATTTAATGAAAAGAACTAGAAAAAACAAATATCCTTACTCGTTTTCTTCAAGACACATTAAATTCTTATCGTGTGGTCTGATGCTACGACGTACAGAATTTAAAAATATTTTTTGAAAATTTGATTCATATAACTAACTTAATGGATTAAATAGGGTTGCGGAAACTATTAGAGTTTTCTTCCCGATGATCAATAACCTAATAGCAAATGTGAAAAAAATATTCAAAAAGGCCCCATTAAGAGTGCAGTTTTACAAAGCGAATTTGCCTGGACTACCATTACCACCTGAGCCTGTCGTGACCAGAAGAAGCACCTGGATCCGTGCAAATATTTATATTTTATGCAGATAATTTCCAAAAATTGAAAGACTTCATTTCGCAAATGTCTGGTGATGATTCACAGTGTGTTCAAAAGTGTAAAGACATATTTCAAAATGTTAAAGTGGAACAATAGTTAATGTATATTAAGCGTAACTAGAAGAATCGTGTACAAGTCTACTTTAGTCGATGGATATAATAGAAACATATGGATAAAATTGCAAACAAATACGAGGTGAAGTAGGATAAACATTAGTGGCAAAATTAGAAAGTTTAATGGAAAAATAAACACTGGTTTTAAGGCAGGTCGTGAACATAATGTCAGGGAAAACTGTAAATAATTTGGTAACTATTGAACCAGCCTTAGTTCCAAAGTTAAAATTTTGCCCCATAACTTCAGTAGATGTAGAGAGATCGCTTTCTTTGTAAAAACATGTGCTTAGTGATAGACGTCACATTTTTTTAGTTAAAAACCTTGAAGCATATATGATAGCTAGTGCGTTTTATAATTTTTCAAATTAATATTAATATAAATTTGATATGGAAAAACTGTGTTAGGTGATTTAATAAAGTATGTGCAACTTTAATTTATTTTTATTTAATACTAAATCCCTACTTTAGTGAAAATGTAATTTAGAAAATCAAGATTTAGTTGTTTTATTACAGCATATTTCTGCATTTTCTTGCATATATTCTGCATAAATTTTGAAAAATATGTGCATATATATGCGCACATTCTTAAGGTTCTGGGTTGCATATAATCCGTTCTTTATAAGATGACATAACAAAAATCGATTGAGGTCATATTAATTTGAAGGCCAGAATATAACTTAATCAAACAGATTGCAATAAGTAATGTATATTCAATTAATATAATTGATAAAATTCTACAAAATAATTATATTAAAGAACTATGTTACCTTTAATATCATCGAAATTATAACTCCTCCTCCGAAAGAGTAATTTAATAAGTTAATGAATAAGGAACACCTATATTCGTTGTGAAAGCCAAATAAATATTCTTGGCTTTTTCGCCACTGGTAGATCAGATTTAAAAAATAATAATATAGTTTTTGCAATGATTATAATTATTTATAACTAATCTGTTCATATCAAAGCTTTAAAACTTATAAAGAATTATTTTAAAGTAAAGCTTAGCAAGCCAAGGTACACATATTTATTTCATGTGCTTTTACAATATTGTCAGAATATGTTCGTTCACTGAAAAAAGTATAGATTATAAGAGTTACGATATTTAAGAAATCTTGGTTCTTGAGATTAGACCGTGTCAAATTGATTATGTACTAAGGAAACAAATAATTGTGGAAACTTACTAACACTCGTAAGTTCTTATATCGGTAGAAAATATCCACACAAAGCACTCAAATATTTAAAAGTAAATAAAGAAAACTTTAATCAACAAACTAACTTTTATTATTTTAGTATTATATTATCATTCGTAGGTAAATCATAAAATACCAAGAAAGAAGTAAACAAAGCCATAGTTACTTATAAGGAATTTACATATATTTTTACTTGCTAAGGAATGTAAATAGCGCTACAGAGTACAGGCATTTTCAACTCTATGACGTCACAACCAATAGTAGCACGTTTTCCACTACCTAATTTAATTCGAATATTATAACTATTTTAATTCTTTCCAGCAGCGGTACTGGAGAAAAAAATACGATTTTCTGTCTGGTAATATTTTTGGCAAGAAGGTTTTATAAATTAATTTACCATATGTTGCTGAGCTTGCCTTTGTAGCTTAGTTGGTTAAAGTACCTGCCTAGAGAGTAAGAGTGCTAGGTTTAAATTTATGCAAAGACAAGCCTGATTTTTTATATATATATATATATATATATATATATATATATATATATATATATATATATATATATATATATATATATATATATATATATATATATATATATATATATATATATATATATAAAAAATACAGCCAATTGAAATGACACTAATTTATAAATTAAATTGCAAGTCATCTACATAGTCAGCTAGAAATTTTAGCCAAAAGATAAACATTTCCATGTTCTCATTAATGGAAATGAATAACCTAATTATACTAGTTTTGACAAATTCTTAATTTTCATGTTGAAATATAAGTAGTAATACGAAAAGTATTCATTTGCTGGAGTGACTAGATATTGACTAAATATTAGCTTGAGGATTCACTAAATAAACTTTTGTTATACAAGTTTCGAATGATTCCATCCTTTTATTTAGTAAATTAGTCTTAAATGTCAGACTAAATGTCTCAACAACTGAAAGAATTGTTATTGTATTCGGTACATTTTGTTGTTTGCAAAACGTTTCTATTTTCTTAAAGACATTTATCAGACAATAAGAACTTAATCAATATCACAATTTATTCGAGTAAAATCTCTTTTCATGGTTTGTCGACGTGAAAACTTTTAAAACGGGATTATCTGTAGAAATCGAAATGCAGAGAAGCCTGTTTTAAATTCATGAAGTTGGATATTTTGTTACGAAAAGAGAAGTTAGGGATGTAACTTTATGAAGACTATTGATTGACAGAGACAAAAATATAAAGTTCTGAAAAGTCTGATTTTTCTTATAACATTAGTTTGCGAGGCAGGGTTATAATTTAAATTTTCATATCAGTTTAAATTAGTTATTGATTTGCCATTATCGAAACCGGCTTACATAGATTATAGAAACATTTTTAGCCTAACATGTTTTTGTTAAACTGAAAAATTATTTCGGTGGTCTATCTGGTTGTCTATTTGTTCGCGGCATAGCTAATAAACTACTTATCCAACTGACTTTATATTTTGACATTTGGTAAAAATCAAATATTGCGGAACAAAATGGCGACCGAATAAAATGTTTACACATCATTATAAAAATCTATCCTTCGTCTCATGTGGAAATTTAAATACTAAATATTGTTTTTATTAAAAATATTATATGTTTTATTTATTTTTCTTTAAGCTTTCTTACTATACTTCATCTTGATTTGTCATACCATGCAACATTTCCCACACTGAATCAGTGATTAGGAGGAATTCAAAGATGCATGCAGGGGTGTGCAGTCCATGGAAGCAAGGGAAGCAGTGCTTCCCAAAAAAAAATTACAAAACATCTTCTAAAATGTAATTTTTGAAATAGGAAACCATTAATTTAGTTTATATCAAAAATGCTAAAATATTATCTTAATTATCAAGCCCATAATAAATGCGGCCTTGACTACGACCCAGCCACAATAGAAAATCAAATAGAACCTATGTGAGCCGCTAGCTTCTCTGCAGCCACGTCCTGTATGCTTGATTTGCTGTGAATCGAGCCAGAGGTTATTGAACTTTCCACCGGCTGTTTGCAATTTTTGCATTTCAGTCGCGTGCTTTAAGTGGGGGCGGAAGCTATCGTTGGAGTAGGTTCTTTGTGATACGTACGTCGCGTCGTGCATGGCGCGATATTGAAGACAATAATACGGACGTAGATATGCAAATACCGTCAAGTTCGGCTGTCGGTAATAACGTTGAAAATATTGGAGAATTTAGTAAGAAGAGTGTGTGTGATGTGTGGTGTGTGTCTTAATAATAAAGGGATTTTCAACATTAAACTTCGCTGATTTAAATAATTTTCATAAAGCTGTAAAAAGACAAATTATGTCCAAAGCGCATTTGCAGGCTGTCATAAAAGAAAACGTCGTCGGCCAAACCAGAATTGAACACGCCCTTAATAAACAGTTGGAAATTAGTCACCGCCAACACAATGAGCTAGTCGATAAAAATAGGCAAATATTAGGAAGACTTATCGATGTTGTTTGTTTTCTTGGACAGCACGAATTGGGATTTAGAGGTCATGACGAAAGAAGGGTTTCTTCAAATAGAGGAAATTTTCAAGATTTACTTAGTTTAATGGCTAAATATGATGATTGCTTAAAAAATCATTTAGAACAGTCTAGCGTTTTTCGCGGAAAGTCGAATCGAATCCAGAATGATTTCATTTCCGCTGTTGCAACCATTTTTCTAAAAAGAATTAAGCAGGAGATTGGCGAGGCGCGGTTCAACGCTATTGTTCTAGACGAAACAACTGATATCAAAATTTTAGCCAATTATCTATAGTAATACGCTACGTTAAAACAGACGGAAGAATTCAAGAGGGATTTTTAGGTTTTAGGAATGTGTTGGAAAATCGTACAGCAGATGCATTATATACCGTAGTTTATAACGTTACTAAATAAATTAATGGAGAGAAAAAATTAGTTGCTCAAAGCTATGATGGAGCTGCAGTGATGGCAGGACAATTAGGGGGTCTGCAAGCTAGAGTTCGAGAAACTTTCCCAAGTGCTGTGTTTGTCCATTGTTTTGCTCATAAATTAAATTTAGTTTAATCCCAGTCCATCAATCACATTAAAGAGTGTAAAGTATTTTTCGTTACTTTAAGTGGCATGGCTGCTTTTTTTTCCAAGTCAACAAAACGTACACAAGCTTTGGACTCCATTGTCCGCAAACGATTGCCCAAAGTAGCTCCTACTAGGTGGAACTATAGTGGAAGACTTGTGTTAACAGTATTTGAAAATCGTGAATTATTGATTGAACTATTTGAGAATATAATAGAAAATAATGAAACGTGGGACTCAGAAGCAATAAATAGTTCGAGGGTGTTTTTGGACTGTTTGAAACGAGATTTTAATTTTAATTATTTGTTGAACATATTTTCAGAAATCTTTCCATTCTCGAACAATGTTTTTAATATATTACAAACTAAAACAAATGATATTGCTTTTTGCCTAAAAAAAGTGGATGATTTTAAGTCCATGTTAAGCCAAAAAAGAGATGACTGACATATTTTGGGAGAAAACGATGACATTAAATGTAGAGCCACAAGCCAAGTGTCTTCAAACAGACAAGGTGGTTGATGTTCAAACAAGACGTCTTTTTTATGAAATAATCGATCAAATTCAGTAACAAATAATTTTAAATTCCTCGAGCTCTGCAATTTTGATGCTTTTAAAGGAAAAACTTTTCCAGAAGATGCGTTTAAATCTCTTCTTCTTCATTATGGCCAGTTCTTCGACCGAGTGTTACTGCGATCTGAACTAAAAGTGATTTACGAAACTGATGACATTAGGGCAAAAAATAACGCTAAGGAACTAATGCAATTTTTAAAAGACAAGGAACTGGAAGATGCCTACATCGAAGTGTCGAAATTGTGTGAATTGGTATTGACAATACCTGCCACAAGTTCATCAGTAGAACGCAATTTTTCAACACTTAAACGTCCAAAATAGAATTGGTCGCGAATAACAGTCAAAATTGACCATTTAACAAAGAATAAATTAATTTTGAAGAGTTGAGCTTCAATAAATTCAACTTTATTTATGTTATATCATGTCGCGTTCGCATGTCAGAAAAATTTGATGATTTTTGCTACAAGTGAACCTGCTTCCTCAGATGGATCATCAAGAATCGACTCAGATGTATCAAAGGCCAGTGACATTGCGCTGAATGTCTGTCCCAATGCCAAAATTGAAAACATTAGAGTATTTCGAGTTGGCAAGGAGAATGAATCAAGGACCACAGCGAGGAAAATTGAACTGGAATTAGCCAACGGTTTCAGAGCCATCATTCGATATGCGAAAAACCTGAGAAATTTTGATAAATACAAACACATCACCATGAGCGTCGACAGAACACCTAAGCAGATAAAGGAATTCAAGGTATTGAAATAAGTTATGGAAGCTCGCATACATAATGGTGAAACTAACCTCGAAATAGAGTATATTAACAGTATTCCAAAGATCGTTAATTTAAACCAGTTACATTTTTTGATAGCAGTTTGTCGTCATCGTCTCGCCATTACATTAAATGCATGCATTAGAATAATATAGGAATTAATACAAGCCCGATTTATTTTATAAATGTATATGTGGTACTGATTGTGACATCGTTGGAATCACCGAAAGTTGGATTCAAGAGAACATATCTTCAAGCGGACTATTTGACGACAGATATTCGGAACTTAGATGTGACAGAAATCTCATTGGATTAGATATAAGACATTTTGTTAGTGGGCTGTAAACTTCACTTAGAGTACGAATCTATTTATATTTTAATTTTATATTCACTTCCATCTATTGCCACAAATGATTTTTATCTTTGTTTGAATGACTTGATGCCCTTAGGTTTATGCACAGGAACCTAACCTAGTGATATTGGGCGATTTTAATGCTACTAACTTCTTTCGTTCTGTTAAATAAAACACAAAGTCTTGGTCTCAGTTAAATATTTTAAAAAACCTAAGGTAACGCGTGTTTCACTCTTGTGAGCATCATCAGACTTACAATATTGGAAAAACCTAATATACTAATTACACAATTAAAAACAAAATTTAAGTATAGGTACCTTAACAAATTTAAAACAACAAATTCAGATACAAAATAAGAATAAAATACAAAACACACGTTACATCTTAGACGTACAATAATAACAGGGATAGGCTGAATCCTTGAGTACTAATGGTTGCATATGCTCCACAAAAACTCCACACATGGCTTCAGTTATTTCCATTTTTTGTAATAAATGTAATTGCCTTCCCTTGGAACACTCATGTAAGATATTTATTTTTCAGGTACAGCAAAGGTGTATCCTGAGGCTAATAGGTGTTTCGCAAATGCAAATTTAGACTCCGTTATTTCCGAATTTTTATATTTATTAAAGAAATTTACATGTTCTTGTACTCTGGTCGATATCTTCCTTCCGGACTGGCCAACATACACAGCAGAACAGTCGACAGATTTTGTGAATTTATCAATCTTATCCTTAATTTTAACTAAATGTTTTTTAAGAGTGTTTACAGTTTTAAATGCAATAGATATGTTAAAATTTCTAAAGAATTTTGCCATTTGTAAGGAAATATCACCAAGAAATGTTATTATATTGGTTGTTATTTTTGTCAGACTTAGAGTGTATTATATTATAAGAGAATTTATATTTCTTGACAAATTAAAAATAAAGCTTATTGATGGAACATATAGAAAAACCGTTATTAGCTGCTAACTGTTTTATTATGTTGAGTTCTTTATAAAAAGCATTTTTAGAAAGGGGAAGTTTAAATAATCTAAAAAACAAAGAATTGAATGCTGCACATTTATGTGAGTAGGATGAATTAGAAGTAAATTGAATTATATTATCAGTAACTGACTGTTTTCTGTAAATTTTAAAATGTATTTTATTATTTTTTCTAATAAGTAACAGATCTAAAAAAGGTAACTTATTTTGTGTTTCTTTTTCCAATGTAAAATAAATTTTATTATGTAAACTATTGACGAAATTTAAAAGACTGACCTATTCACTATTATTCCATATTATAAATACGTCGTCCACGTACGACTTTGTGTTTTATTTAATAGAAATATAAACAGGTCTTTTTGAGAAATATGGACGACTTTTTCCAATTTCTAACTTCCTTTAACCTGCTCTGGAACAGTATAGCGATGTCCTGAATGTTAATAATGCCAGCCTAGATTTAGTCCTCTCTAATGTGAATTGCACTTTAAATAGGGAAACGCTTACTCTAGTCGAGATAGACGATCATAATCCGCCTTTGAATATCTCAATAAGTGTCAAAAATAAATTTAAATATTTTCTTGTGAACCTAGCTCAGATCAAATTCAATTTTAGGAAAGCCAAATTTCCACTCCTCTACGACATGGTGCCCAATGCTGACTGGGCAGACCTATATTCTTTGAATAATGTTGCCGAGACATGTCGTGTATTTTACAAGAGTCTGTAGAGAATATTTGATTTATGTGTACCCAGATTAGTCATTCGTTGGAGAACATTTTTCCTGTTTGATTCACTGAAATCATTAAATATGCAAAGCGTAAACCTGGATTATTTAAAAAGCTTAAAAAGATACAGTCAGAATACCACCATGAACAGTATCATCATAGGGTGCGAACAATAATCAAGAGATTGATCGACGGGGCGTATAAAAAATACATATCTAAAGTGGAGGATTCTATCACAAGTGATTCAACTACCTTTTGGTTGTATATTAGAGCAAGAAAATCATCCTCTGATATACCTGAGATGCTTAAGCTTGACGGCCTTCAATTTTCGGAGCCCTAGGAAGTCACAAACGCGTTTGCTGCCTTCTTTGTCGGTGTGTATGATACACGGACAAATCATACCCCGTCTAACGATGTTTGCCTCAAACTTTTATTTCACCTTGGATCACCTCTCTGAACAAAGTATACTTCCCGCTCTAAAAAAAAAACTGAAGGACAAACTTACTTGTGACACTGGCAACATTCCTAGTTTCTTGGTAAAGGATTCTGCTCATGTTTTGTTAGCATCTCTGTTTTAGATCTCTAATCTGTCTCTGAAATCAAACACACTCCGGATGTATGAAAGAAAGCAAAAATAATTCCTGTGTTATAAAAGGAGACGTCAATATAATATCGAACTACAAGCCAGTCTCTTTGCTTCTGATATTCGCTTAAGTCTTCGATATGTCAATATATGATTGTATTTTCACTCAGGTAACAAGGTTTGTTAAGTTTGAATCACCACAGCTTTGTTAGTAAGCGAAGTACAGTAAGCAATTTGGCATGTTTCATGCAATTTACCAGAATTGCCCTGGAAAACCGAACGCAAGTTGGTGCAGTTTACAATGACTTTTCTAAGGCCTTTGACCATGCTTTTGCATAAACTGGACAAATTGGCGTTCAGCGGCGATCTTGTTTCTTTTTTTTTGAGTCCTTTAAGCAACCGTGCACAATATATTGCAATTAGGGACCATAAATCATCTAAATTTCCATAGGTGGAGCTCCACAACCTGGCCCCACTTATTTTTCTACTAATGTATTATTATTTGCTGATGTCTTAAATGTTTTCCGCGTCATAAATTATTTAACTGTTTGTCTTTCCCTGTAGCGTGACATAGAGTCTATTCAGTACTTGTGTGTGATTAACAAACTACTTTTAAATGCTCAAAAGTACTTCGTTATAACATACACAAATAAACTTCACATTATTGACTTTCAATACAGTATATAGGTAATACCAACATCGAGCGATGCGATACTTTTAAGGACATAGGAGTTTTCGATTCTAGGATCTCGTTGGTTCATCACATTGATAAGACGTTGGGTTTTGAACTTGGCAATTCTACTGGTTTAGAGAACATCTCAATAATTACAACCTTATATTCTAGCTATGTGCTCTTAAGACTTCAATATGGCTCAAGTATATAGAATCCAATTCATAATACATATATCAATCAATTAGAGAATGTCCAGAAGAAGTTTGCCAAATTTCTGGTGTTCGGGATAAAGTATATCCTCCTATAGAAATCGATGAGATTCCGCTCACCGAGCAATTTCAGCTTTCCTTATTATCGAGGCGTAGATGCTACCATATGGTTACATTTCTCATAAAGTTTGTGTATCAATAGCACTTTCACATTCCTACTAGGCACATTAGAGTATTCTCTGTTTCCCATTTACCTACTTCGTCAACCAATTTTGTCAGGCTATGAACATCTTTAACGGTGCTTCTAATGATATTGACGTTTACTATCATACATTCGCTAGGCTTACCCCTCTATTAAAGAATAGATTCCTGTGTCTTAAATGAGGATTAATTGTGTTAATACATGTTATGTATTAACTACAACCAACTTTTATAATTGACACTTTTATAATTTAGATTTTTAATTTATTCGCAATCAAATTGTTTTTTTTTTCGTTTAATTATAGCAATATTTAATTGTAGTACATATTAGCTTATCTAAGTGATTTTGTTATTATATTTTATGTATTCTATTTCGTGCTCAATTGCCTTATAAACAGATGTATCAGTTAGATAATAAAAAGTATTATTATTATTATTATCATTATTATAAATATGAGATTATTATAAAACAAATATCACAACAGGAAAATTCCCTAACGTTAAAATAGAAAAATCAAGAGGTGTCAAATCTAGGTATCAAGTTTCAACAAATTATGTTTAATTGTTCGGATTATATAATTAGTTGGTCATTGCTGCTACACAGTCCGCAATGACTTTACTTGACTTTGTAAATTATTATGTTTCATATTATTCATATATTTATTTTGTAGATAGTTTTACATTTCAATTAAATTACTGCATATCTTTTTATTATTGAAGACAAATGATAATTTGAAAAACTTGATCACGGTTGTGAAGATGTTACAGACTCGAATCAAAAGAATAATACCAAAGTGTTCCAAGCTGCCTTTAATTTTTTCTATTTATTTTTCAAATTTTGTAAACTTAACTTTATTTAAAAAGTAGGAGCGCTAGTTGGACTTTGCAATAATTCCTTCTTTTTAATTGAAGGCTCTAAGTCAACTTAGCATAAAGATGAAACCTAGATTACACCTCAGTTGAAGCGGTTAGGAGAATCATTTTGGTAATTATTAGGAACTTTTGCGTCCTCCTGGGGTCAACTGGCATCCTTACAATGACTAGTCTTTGATCTGTTTTTCTATTACTTGTAGTGTTTTTTGCATTTTTTCGACTAGAGTATAATAAAATCATCTGCTTAAGGATATGTTCAGAATTCTTCATGTATATGGAGCAAAACTGTGTAAAAAAGTGATACACACACCTCCTTTCAGGTCGCCTTTTGTAATTGTCCCCCCTAGAAGGAATATTTCTGATACTAACTTATTAAACGGTCCTTTTTGAAATTAAATATCCAGTTCCAAATAATTGCAGTAACATTTCTGTTAACGAGGGCAGACAAAATGTTAGAAAGGTGCTAAAAGCACCCTCGATACATTAACATTGTAGAACAGTGTAGAGAACTTAGTGTTCCTTGTTCAATAGTTTTCAAAATTAAAATTATTTATTTAGAATTAGTGCCACCTGCAAAAAGCGATGCCACTAAGAATTTTATTATTTATACAAAGAATTGTATTTATTTATTTATTCCCTTTTGGGATACAAACAGGAAAAAAGAATCCCCATGAAGTATCCACGCTTTACCTTTCATAGTTACATTTCTTATATTATAAAAAAAACACTGAAACTAAATGCAAGGGGTACAGAAAATGTTCCTACTTCAACATCACCATGTATTCTTAAAGTAATCCTTCAAATGTCTCTTTAAAGAGTGCACTGATATAATAAAAAAGTCAATGTTTCTACGATAGTCAAATTAAGATTCTTGACATAGGAGAATTTAATAAGCTTTGGTTTGAAATTGGCACAATAAATTGTTGAAATTTGTCAAACTCATCTGTGGAACAGCAAAAGGAACCAAAACCAGTAATTCCGGAGAGTCAATCTTTCCATTAACAATGTTAAATAAGGTCAACAGATCTGTTATCACTCTTCGATCTTCAAGTGACAACACATTGAAGTAAGAGCGCAAACATTTATTCTGAACCGATTCAAGACTACTTTTATAAATATTATATTGTGGGTTCCATGCTGATGAGGCAAAGTTTAATCAACTGAAAATATAGGCATAGTAAATGTATGATTATTTTTAAATGTCTTGCATTGTCTGTTTACAAGACCCAACATTTGATATGCGCTACTGACGACCTTTTTAATGTGAATGTCGAATAATAATTTATGGCCAAAAATAACCCCAAGGTCCTTTGCACTGTCAGTACAATTAAGAAATCCGCCACATAAATGATAAATATATAGGAATTTAGAGCGATTTCTGGATAAAGTTATTACAAAACATTTATCAGTGTTAACGGAAAGATTGTTTTACAAAAATCATCGAATCTGATGAGGTCCGATTAAAAAGCAGTCATTTATGATTGGTATTTTACTAAAAATCTTTAGGTCATCTATGTAGAATAAGTACTGAGAGTATTTAAAACAGTGACTAATATTATTAATATAAATAATTAATAGGTGCGGCCCTGATAGTAGCGATAAAGCCATCAGAGTTGGAACCGGTAATTACAATGCGGTAAAACCCGAACCAATCCAGCATCACTTCTCCCACCCGACCTCAGATAGTCTTAACAGAAGCATCGTGTGATCGATTTTATCCAAAGTTTTACTAAAGTTGGTCTAAATGAAGTCAACCTGAACAATATATTCGCCATAAAAAATTAAATTCGAATCTATGGATCTATTCGTGTAGAAGCCATGTTGTTTAATGTCGATTATGTTTTTGACTGTAAAGAACAAATGTTTATAAATTGCCTTTTTAAAGCATTTGAAAAATACGTTGAGTTTACAAATTGTCCGATAATTTGTAATATTACTTATCGCCGGATTTATGTATCGGAATTATTGAGGCTTTTTTCCAACCATGAGACAAAGCAAGAGGGTTAAACCCAAAGCACACTTTATAATGAAAAGAACATGACTACCATTGGGTCATGCGCTTATTTTAGGATTTAGTGAAGTTAAGATATCAAAGACCTCATCGTCAATTAATTGTAAGTTACTGAAGATTGTTACACCACCAGTAGGACCACTGAATAATGCGTTGTTATTAGGCTGATAATCACTCTTAACATATTCGCCAAAGAAATTACATATGCTGGTATTATTGCTGGTACTCACAATCTGAAAAGTCATAATATGGGGAACGGGGATATTTTTTTAGGCAGAGACAAGATACCAGAATGTTTTGCTATTTGTGGGAATTTCCGTCTCGATATCTCAGATAGTTATCATAATCTTGTTTGATTAGTCTTTTAGACCGATTTCTCAGCATTTTAAAGTTGTTCAAATCGTATAAATTAGGATAGATTTCCCATTTTTCCAGCACTGGCTAAATATACTGGATAATTATAATTACGGAATCCCTGTGGGACATTTTTGAAAATGTCACTATTTATAGTTGTATAGAAGTAATCTAAGTTAGTTACTAAGTTTTTAAGAATATATTATCAGTCAAAATTAAAAAATGTGAGATTAGGATCGTTTCTACATTCAGTAGTATTAATCGGTCGAGATTAAGTATTGAAGCTTATTTTCAGTAGATTAAACGTTGCCTCATCAGCATGAAACCCACAATAGAATATTTATAAAACTAGTCTTGATTCGGTTCAGAATAAATGTTTGCGCTCTCACTTCAATGTGTTGTAACTTAAAGATCGAAGAGTGATAACAGATCTGTTGACCTTATTTAAGACTGTTAATGCAAAGAATGACACTCCGGAATTACTGGCTTTGGTTCCTTTTGCTGTTCCGCAGAGAAGAGTTTGACAAATTTCAACAATTTATTGTACCAATTTCAAACCCAAGCTTACTAAATTCTCCTGTGTCAAGAATTTTAATTCGACTATTCGCTTTTTGCAGGTGGCACTAATTCTAAGTAACCAATTTTAATTTTGAAAACTATTGAACAAGGAACACTAAGTATTCTACACTGTTCTACAATGTTAATGTATCGAGGCTGCTTTTAGCAAACCACCTTTTTAACAATTTTTTTTGCCCTCGTTAACAGAAATGTTGCTGCAATTATTTGGAGCTGGATATTTAATTTCAAAAAGGGCCGTTTAATAAGTTAGTATCGGAAATATTCCTTCAAGGGGGGACAATTACAAAAGGCAACCTGAAAGGAGTTGTTTGATCACCTTTTTTATACAGTTTTGCTCCATATACATGGAAGAATTCTGAACATATCCTTAAGCAGATGATTTTATCATAATCTAGTCGAAAAAATGCATGGATGGATGATAATTATCCTCCACTACTGCTGAAAAAGTCTTGGAAAGTAATTAATCGCTTGTTTGTTCTGTTGTACTAGTTTTTTACTCTGTTTGTTAAATTCAAATTACTTAAATTTATTCAGTCCTCTCCTAGTGTAAGAATAACTGCATATTGCAATGTAAAGATGTATAATATTATTTGGTATTTACTGAATTCAATGTTCCGATATCGTGAAGTGAAGATCCCTGAAGATGCCTCGTGCAATCGAAGCCGAAACGTCGGAAAGTGATTCCATTTTGACACGGTCTGATCCCAAGAACCATGATTTCTTAATTGACGACAGCCGTGAAAGCTTTCGTTCTATGTCAACAAATTATTAGTTATTAACTAGGGTCGAATAGGAAGACCGTAGGAAATGAGAAAAATGTTTTTCAGCATCTAGGGACTTTAAAACGTAAACATCTGAACATCTAAAACAAGCTGGGAGGGTGACGTTTTCATTTATAATAATTAATACGAAGTAATTAATAATATAAAAAAAGACAATGTCACAAGATTAAAATTTTTATAAACCTTCACAGAAAAAAGTATTAGCCTTTTTCAAGCTCATATTATGTATCAGACCTCTACATAAAGTAATTATCCCATTTTAAATAAGCTGATTCAGGCCGATAAAATTAACAAGATTTGGTCTTCACAAGGACTGAACATGGCTTTTCTGAGATAGTAGGGGTTTGATTAACTAAGTAAGTTATGCGGACAAAATAACCCTTTGCATGAGTTGGAAACTTTTGAAACAGAATTACTTGGTGAGACCTAAATGCAAATAGCCTATTTAAAATTCATGAAGTTAAAAATTTTCTTGCGGAAAACTTTGTGGGTCACGAAAGTAACTTCGTTTCACGGAACACATCAAGGCGCTTAGGCATGAAAAAAACAAAAAGGTTTTGTATTACATGATCGTTTGATCTTTTTTAAAATATAATGTTGGATTGTCCCATATTTTTTATTATTAATACCTTAATTATCAAAATAGGTTAAGTGATATTTAAATAGCATTAAAAAACAATTTTTAAAAGTTAATATATTACTATTTCATAGGCAGAAATCTGTAGAAAAATACAACATTAGGTCTTATTTGAGAGATTCTTGGTTCTGGTAGGCCTTTTCAGATAATTTGGCAAATATTACTTATTCATTTTTTAACACTTTTTTGTCAGTAAACTATTAAAAAGTACATGCTTCTTAAAGAACCGGAAACCAAAAAGCGCCCAACGTGACAATTTTCTTAAATGCACACAATGTATTGAACACAAAAACTATTTTTTCCTTTTTGGTCTTAAAATATTTTTAACATATACTGAACTAATTACTTATATACATGGACTCGTCAAAATAAATCAAAACTCGAAATATTATATGACAATTAGAAGTAGATTAAAATCGGCTGGTACCATTTGGTAGTGAACTGATCAGCTCCACTTTCTAGATTTGTTTACATACATAGTTATTTACATAGATGTGAAGCTAATAAAAGCGTGCTAAAAGGTTCAAAATAATTATATTCGCGCAATAACTCAATTGGAATTTATATAAAAAATTCAAAAAAGGAAAAATAATAAAATTGTTAAATTATTGCACTTCCCTCCTGAATCAATATTTCGTTTTATAAAAAATAGTGAAGTATGATCCTACTTAGTTCCAAATATAGTTTTTTACAAATATTTATTGTGATTTCTTTAATTTTGTAAACAAAAGAAAGGATTTGGGAGGTAATTTCCGGTTAAGTTCTTGTACACAGATTGGTTTTGGCAAGTACCCTGAAGTTCTCTTATAAGGAATCATTTTTTTGTATAAGAAATTGTAACTACTAAAAAGAAAGTTAATAAGAAGGGGATGTTTAGGGTGAGAAACCGGTAAGTGCCTTTCCAATTTTTACATGTACCATTAGGCGGTGTTTGATTTATCGTACACTTTTTACGGTACTGATGCCTATTTATTTTAATAGGAAAAAAAAATAGGCTAGAATGAGCGATACCACTACAGAATTATTAGTAAATATATGAATATACAGTTATTATTGACAGGTTATATCGTCCACTCTTGAGCGAAAGCCCCCCTTAACACTTTCCAGGTCTTTCTTTCCTGTACCATCTTATATAATTCCCGGCCGTTCTTCTCAAGTCATCGGTCCATCGGCTAGAAGGACATCCTTTGTTCCTGAAAGCTTCCTGCCTTAACCTCCATTCTGTCATTTTCTTAGTCCACCTTCTATCATCCTGATGATTGATCTGATGGCAATTCCCAACATACGCCATACTTCGCTGCATGACCTGTATGTTGACAATGTTTTTCTTGTCACTGTCACAACTCTATGTGTCAGTAAAGCAGATACTCTTCCTTTTAAATACATTGAGGAGTTAGCTGCAAAAAGCTCAGTTTTTCAAAGACTATCCAAGTTAGACCCATCCTGAGTTTTATTTCGCGGGTTTGATTGCCTTTTCTAATGTCAATCTGGTGTTCTAAGTATTTATATGTGTACGTATTCGGTGCTTGTATTATTGCAGATCTTAATGCTGTCAATAAGTAACATTTTGTCAAAAATTAGGTTTATGACTAACTTGGTACTCAGTGACAACATTTAGATCAACGAACACCGTGTTCGACATAAAAGTACCCACTATATTATCTGAAAATCCGTAATATATACGAAAAAAAGTTTCATACAAAATTTTCTTTAAACTTAAAGTTATTTTAAAATGTAATATTTTCATGTATACAGGGTGTCCCAATTTTGCTGAGACGACATCAAGTATAACATTTTAAAAGGGAGACCCTATATTCGTGTTCATTATTTGATTCCTTGTTAAAAATAAATATAAGTATAATTTAAACAATTTTGCTGATAGTCGATTTCCGATTTTGACGACATCAATGTCTTTTATTTATGCAAATGATCGTAAAAATACCTATTTTTTCATATTTATATGTTCTATACCTAAATTCAATGGTTACAGAGAAAATCGCATGTTAACAGAAAATCTCAATCAATTTCTTAACTATTATGATGCTGCATACTCAAAAAAAAGTATAGGAGACCATGGAATGGATAATATAACTATCTGTTTCAAATTTGACAGTTTTTCAATTTATTTGTGTTTTTAGTGGTTGTTGTTTTATTGATATCATTTAAAATAATTAGACTTTAAAAACGTTTCCTTCTATTGTTATTTACTTGTTCTATTCTAAAAAATTGCTCAATATTGAAATTAAGAGCGACTAAATTTGTATAACTGTTACTTGTATGCAACACTTGCATTAAGAGAGTATCGCCGAACATTTCCCATGGCAAGGATACCAAACAAGAAAATGTTTGACAAAATTTGCAGACATTTATCAACTTTTTGGAAATATAGAAAAAGGGAAAAAGCCCATTCAGTCGCCTCTGAAGACTTTTAAATGGAGGTCTTATTATATTTCATTGAATATCCTTCCAACTCTTTAAGAGATGCACAAGGGAATTTGAATTTTTCCATGACCAGCATACATCGAGTATTAAAAGAAAACATATCCCCATATAAGTTTCTTCCAGTTCACTTTTTAAGTGAAGCTGATTTTCAGACCAGACTGGATTTTTGTATGCAAATGATGGACCTGCATTTTGAGAGAGGTATTTCAAATAAAATCCTTTGGGCAGACGAGGCGATATTTTCTACCGCGGTAATGCAAACAAAAAAATACTCACTAGTATTCTGAAAGAAATAACCATTTGGTAAAACAAATTAAAAGGCAAGAACATCAAAATGTGGTGTGGTATTATAAACGACCGTATAATATGACCTGTGTTTTTTCACCACTGTTTGAATAGATAAACATTTTTAAATCTTCTACGACATCAAATTATGGAAAAACTCAATGATTTTCTGGAACATATTCAGAGTGGACTTGGTATATCAACAAGATAGTGCTACATACCACTGCATTTTTAAACGAGCAATTTAATTTAAGTATATATAGTAACTGTGAGTTTCCATGGCCGCCGCGAAGTCCCGATTCGACACCCTGAGATTATTTTTCACGCGCCACACTTAAAAATAAAATGTATAAAATCAAAATAAGTGAATTAAAACAGTGGCGGCTCCTCCACTAGATCATATGGTCAATGGACCCTCAATAAATATTTCCAAACAGAAAATAATAAATAATTTATATTTTTTTAATTTCTTTTAAATTTGGAAATTCCTTCTATTATTCTAAGCGTGTAAATTTGTTGAACATTCACTTGATTCCTCGGCACTCGCCCTATCGATGCCCGCGCAGGGATCTCCGGAGGTTTCGTTTCGTTGGATCACGAGGCTGACGGCCCGCGATGACCTAGTGGTTAAAAACGGAGGCGAGTTTTTCCCGAGTGTTCTCGATCGAATTCGCCTAAGGGCGCATAGGTAATATACGGCTTAACATTGGCAAATTTTGGGTCAACAGCCTCGCAGAGGAAACTTAAACATATTTGTCAGTTGATGCGTTTAATGTGATTCGTGTGATAGGTTGTGATTACAATTGCGTATTTTTATAGAAATTATTTTATTTTCAAGACTTGTTTGTTGATTTTGTAGATTAAATTAATTGAAAAAATTAATATTTTAAATAATGGTAGCCACAGTTGTTCAGACTATTACGACTTTAATAGCCGCTAGTGCAAATTTTCTCTAATTTCAGGCCTTTGCCGGAACTTAAAATTCGCCAGACCATGAAAAGACAAAAACAAAAAAGGATATCGTTATTTTAGAAAAAATATGTACAATTTTTGTGACTGGATATGTGGTTGCGAAGGGATAAGGGCATTTTATTGTTTCGTGTCTATGATTTTTTCAGATGACTGTGGTGTAAAATATAATAATTAGGAAATTAGGGGGGTATATATATAGATATATATATATATATATATATATATATATATATATATATATATATATTGACTGAAAAGTTGACCACGAGCTGCCACTGAATTAAAAAAAAATTCGTCAAGAATTTATTAGTGTTATTAATAGTGAAGCCTTCCGAAACGTTGTGCCAAACATTAACTGCGATATACACTGTGTATAGCAGAAAACGGACAGTATGTGGAAAATTAATAATTATAAAGTCTTTTGTTTTAAATGTTTCCCGTTTTTCTAATTCCATATAATCTGTTGTTATGTTATTTGTTGTTATAGGTTGTTTATGTTGATAGCTTACTCAAGAAGTTTGTTTCCAATATTAACTTTCAAAAATGGTTTTAAATTTAAAATTTAGCAATAAATAAATATACAATAAAACTAGGACTATAGTTAAACAAATAGAAATATATATTCCATTCCATGGCCTTCTATCGTTTTTTTTTGAGTATCCTGCATCACAATAATCAAGAAATAATTGAGATTTCCTATTAATTGTATTGTTGTACTATTGCATTGAGGTTTAGAGCATATATATATATATATATATATATATATATATATATATAGATATTATATATATATATATATATATATATATATATATATATATATATATATATATATATATATATATATATATATATATATATATATATATATATATATATATATATATATATATATATATATATATATATATATATATGTATACATATATATATATATATATATATATATATATATATATATATATATATATATATATATATATATATATATATATATATATATATATATATATATATATATATATATATATATATATATATATATATATATATATATATATATATATATATATATATATATATATATATCGGTATTTTCTTGGGTATAGGTTAATATAAAACCAGTTCTATAATTTTACATCGACGTTTCGCTCACCATATTGAGCTTTCTCAAGATGAAAATTTATTTCCTAAAAAGACACATATATATAGTTAAAAAACATAAAATTATCAAATTTAACCACATTTTTTTTTTTTAAAAAACATTACATCTAAGTTTTTCGGTACAAACAAACCAAGACTTTACAATATATAGAATACACTTAACAGAAAATTAAAATTTTTATTTGCTACGTACCTTGAAAATGACATGTTAATCCTAAACGGAATCGAGATTAACAGTGATTTCTATAGCATTGGAATGCTGTTGGTTTATAAGAAATGATACATTTTTTTCCTTTTTTTTAAATTTTATATATGATATATGTTTGGGTTTCTGCTATTTATATGTACAGGATGTTATGTGAGAATAGCTTTTTCTTTGGAATAAACTTACTTAGAAATTAAATTATGATAAATTTGGCTTAAGTTGTTGATATCTTTTTTATCATTTACAGCATTTTTCTCCTTTTTAATCTGAATCATTTCTTTGATTGTTAGTTTCCGGTAATTAGTTTCCTGATCCAGAATTTGTGTTTCTTTAAAATTGAACTCGTGTTTTTCTGAAAGTTCGTGTTTGTGGAGTGCAGTAGAGGCATTTTTTGTATATTTGTGACCGTTTAATCTACTATCTAAATATTGTGTTGTCATTCCA